>JAOUZG010016477.1:463291-477110 GCA_026289955.1 Argiope argentata | reverse complement strand
GTGTGTGTGTGTGTGTGTGTGTGTGTGTGTGTGTGTGTGTGTGTGTGCGTGTGCGTGTCTTCAGTATGGTTTTTATCTATAAGCTGAGAAATGTCAATTCTTTAAATAGAGCACAAATGAGAATAATACTAAAGAAGTTATCAAAAAATATGACTGAAGGTGGAAAGAGAAAAGAAGATTAGATAATCCAAAATTGTTTTACTGTTAGAGGAAAACTAATAATCTTCATTTTTATATTGCTATCTTCCTTCAGTTTAAGTTACCTATTCACAAATGTTTTGTAGAATAGAGACTGTTAATTGTCAGTTTTTATCTTTTCTTTTTATGAAACAGAAATTATTGGAAATTCAAAAAACTTTTAAGAATTGATGTTATGAATGAAAGGAATCATATAAATTTCATAAAATGTTTACTGCTGCAGAAATTCAATTTGACATTCAAATAAATTTTCTTATTTAACAAATATTAGATATAAAATAGTCCTATTGATTATATAAAAAATCTTCTTTTATATACAAAGTTAATAAAGTCTATTAAAACTATGCTGCTTATATTTATGGGAGGATCTACTTTTATTGAGCTACATTTCTTGCCTGATTCATTTGCTATAGAGGGAAAGAGATTACATTTAAAAGGTAACAAAAGATGCCGTTTTTAAAAAATATTTTTATACCAGATGTTATATAACAAACTAAATATTAAAAATATGCGAAATGTTTTTCTATATAAAAAAAAATATTGAACAAACTGAGATGCTTATTTGCTTGAAATTCACCAATATCAAGTTGGTTGAAAATTGCCATATCGTGATGATTCTAGTAAACTTATTCTTTTTAGATATTTAGTAGTGTAAATTATTATATCTATGGGGAAAATATAAGAATCTCAATAAGATAATGTAAGCTATAATTAGCTATTTTCATTATCAAGTTGTCAAACCTGATAAATATAAGATCATGGAAAATGAATATTGAAGCATGTTCTTTGATTCACACAATAAAATACAAAAAGAGGAGCAAAAAATGGTCTACTCTCTCTATATATTTAAACATAATGTTATTAATAGAAGATTGAATAAAAATTTGTTATCAAGAACATACTACCAAGAGAAACTTGGCAACAGGAAAATAATAATGGAGGCATAAAAAAACATTCCTCCATCAAAAAAGAATTTCATTGAAAAAAAAATCTGAAAATGGAAGAAAACAACAGTTTGAATTACAAAAGAAAGCTTATACTTCCAATTTAAAAAAAAAGTTTAAAAATAATGGATAAATAAATGAAATTTTTATCTGACCATACTTCCTTAGTCAGGTGCATCTTTTGTTTGGTTTCTTCTTTTTTTGCGTGTGTGTATTGATAGTATTCTCACTTTAATTTTTATTTTTGCTAAACTATTTAAATAATCCATTTTTTTATTCAATAATTTTTTATAAATAATGTTTCTACAACATCTTTAATACTCGAGTTTTTTTGTATAAATTTTATTATTTAATTAATCAGCCATTTTATTATTTAATTAATCATTCTTTTTATTATTAGTAGTAGTAGTATTTGTCACAATTTATTACTTTTTAAGTTCAGCTGATTTTTATTCCAAGTCTATGTCATGTTTGTTTCCTACATAAAAAAATCAATTGAATTATAAAATTGTAAAATAGAAAATTGCAAGAAATAGAAATTTATTGGAGATACTTTAATAATTTTAAAAATATTTTTTCCTTTAAGTTGACATGTTTTTTCCCTTCATATCAGATTTACATTTTGTCTCAGGGCTTATTGTTGTATAACACTTCAATCATTATTTCTTAGTATAATTAATAAGATGAATTAATTACATATGTATTGATAATAAATAAAACAATATATCAAATTCATAATTAGTCAAAATATTAAAATTGGTCTTTTGTGCTTCTGAACCTTAATATATAAAATTTTAAGAAAATTTACAAATAATGAAATACTTTAATCAAATGTGTTATTTTTTTATTATTACTTGTATTATACATATTGAATTAGCATAATATTAGAAACCAAAGTATAGAAATTTATTCATTAAAATGGTAATTTATTTGATATAAGAAAATTAACTTTATAATTTTATTTGCAGATTTCTGTTTCCACGATGAAATTGATATTCCCAGCATAAGCTTTGGAGGTAAAACTGGTCGAACTGTTACTGCAGTCATATTGAAAAAAATCCATGCATAACTTAAAACCATATGAATCTAATTTAGTGAAATGAAATAATTTTGTATAAAGTAAAATCTTTCATATCTTTGATTTTAAAAAGTCTTTAAATTGCACAAAATTAACATGTTTAATATATATACAACAGATTTTACATTTTTAATCTCCACACAATTTGTTTTTGTCTGGAATTAAAGACTAGATTACTTAAACATTCTAATGGAAGTATTTAAAAAAATAAATTTTTGAAATTGTACATTTTTGCAGCTTTTATAATAAAACTTTTCTAACATATAGTTTTTTTTTCCTTTGCTTTGAAAATATTTTGTGCATAAATTAAAATTTTGAATAAATTCTCTTTAATTTAATAACATGATAAAAAATCATATACTTTAAACTGGTTAGGGCTCTTATGAAAAACTGAAGAAAGCTCTTAAAAAAATGCCTTAAGCAATAAAACAAATTATTTAGCCAACAGATTCTTTTATTCCAGTATTAAAAACATTTTTTACAGCAATGCAAATAAAAAAAAAGAAGTTTGAAATTATTGTAAATTTTTTTAAAATAGAATTAATTAATGCAGTTTCTTCTAGTTAACAAGAATTTATTCTATTTTTCATGTGATCTAATGAACAGATTTTTTTTTTCATAGTGTATGCCTGTACACACTCATGCAAGGGAAAAAAAACAGCCTTTACAAATAAAATGACAAAACATTCTTTTCAAAGATAATTTATTTCCATTTACAAAAATAAATAATATTTATGGTCCACAAAAAATATAAGTAGTTATCATTATAAACACAGTTCAATCAAATTTAAATCCTTTTTTTGCTAAATCTTCTCTTGCCATCTGGATTTCCTAAAAATATTTATAATAATCAATTGTAATAATTTAATCCAAATCGACTGAAATGTATTATACTTAAATTTTTACGAGGTAGAAAATAAAGACATGACTATAAATATACAGATATTAAAGACATGTTTCATCATTTGAGTTTAAAAATTTTATAGCTGTAATGAAATGCTTTTTTTTAGTACCATTATTGTAATCTAACTGAATGAAATTATCAATCCAGCTCACTGTAATAGGCATTGTCACATTCTACAAGAAAATAACTCTATTTTCCAGAAATTGAGAATTGATGAGTTTAATGAAAACACCTTTTTTATATATCACTCCTTCCTTTTAGGACTAAAATAACTAATTTGTCTAGCAAGCAGTGATTGCTGAAAATAAATTGCAGTTCAAGACTGACGAAACAAAATCTCCCTTATTTATATTTTTAAAAAATCCTGATTAGTAAGCGATAAATAAATTATAATGCTATTGCTGATTTTGTATAAATTGTTTAAATGCAAAACCTTTTTTTTAATGAAATTAGTAAGGTTCTATGAAGTAATTACATCTAATCAATGCAATTAATAATTATGATGGTGTACTATAAAATTAACTTCAACAACAATAAAAATTCCCATAATAAGTATCAGAGCATTAGAATTCCCATAAAATAATATTCTAAAAGAAGCCTCATTTATGAATCCAAAGAAGCATGAAATAAAAATATGATTTTGAAATGTTAAAATTTTAAGAAAAAAATTGGAAATATATATATATATACACAATGAACAAAAAATGTAAACAAATACAAAAACATGAATCTAATGATTGGATAAAATAAAGAATTTATGATTGTTTTTCCATTTATAATTTTAGCATTTATTAAGGAATATAAAACCAACTACTTTTTTTTCATTCTATTCTAAATGTTAAAAGAAACTAGATTTTACTTCTTTTAATTCTTTTGCAGCTTCAGGGCAATCATTGAAGGTAAAAACTCGATATAAAACTACAGCAAGAGAATAAAGCTGAAAAAGACAAACATTTAAAAAAGTATAGTTTTTTTTAAAAAATGTTACTGATAATTTGAACCTTATTGGAATACTTCATTAAACATTTACAAAAATAATTTTATAATAATCATTATTTTATCTTACTACATAAGTCCTCAAACTGAGATGTACAGAAGGTGAAAAAAAAGAAGTGAAATGTTTAAAATATAAAACATAGGAATAAAATGCTGGCATAATATAAAGGAAAATACTTTTCTTTTTAAATTTATAGCAGAAAATGTATACATTCATTAAAAATTACACAAGTAAGTATAACAAACTGAATGATGTTTAAACTTGAGTAAATAATTTTATAGTGGCTACTTTATCCTACTAATTGTTCCAAGCAAATTTTAATTAATAAAAAAGTACCTTTTTATGATGAATTTTAAAGATAAACTGTATTTTCTAAACTAAGGTATATAATTTTATTCCCCAATTTTAAAACTAATATATACTGATATCATTTTTAAAAAATCTGAAAATTTATAAGCCATTTTATTTTTAAAAAAATTAATAAACATCTTATTTTTATTGAGTTTCAGTAATTATGTAAATTTTCACTAAAAACACCTTTTTATATTAATTAATTGAATTTATAGTAGCTTATATGATATCTTGAATACATATTTAATATAACAGTTCACAGCAATTTCTGGGATACAGAATTATAGATCTTTATATCAGCAAGAGTTTTACTTTGCATGAATGAAGCAGTTATATATCATAAAAGAAAGAAAGAAATATATCAAATCACCTACCCCAAATGCAATGACCCCATAAAATGGTAGCTATAAAAAGAAAATCGTTCAATCAATAAATGGTAGTATATATACACTATCCAAGAAAAAGCAAATTTGAAAATGAAAGAAAGTTTAAAATATTCTAATGATTCTGTTTTTATTATCATAACAAAAAAAGTTTTTCACTCACATTATCCTATTTTTTAACCAAGTTCATAATATATTGTCATATCAAATTCTGAATAAAATACTTTTAAATATTAAAATTTTCCAATATAGTATTCAAGTATTCACTAAATTTTGAACTTTTTACTGGTAAGTGACAAAAATTAATGAAGTTCAAAATTCAAGAACTTAAAGTTACCTTTATAGTTGATGTAATTAAAATATTTACATATAAAACTAAACTATTATAAATTAAATTTTGAAAACATAATGACTAACTTCTAAAAACAAATATCAAGGACATTTTCTAAAAATTTAATGGTCCGATTGGGTAGAAAAGAAAGATTTTTTTAAAGTGCTTTAGCAAAACTAGCTTAAAAAAATATTAGTATACTAGTACAAAGCAGAATTCTTTATATTTTAAATTTGTTTATTGCTGCAAAAATCTAAAAGCACCACTCCTCCTTGTCTGATGTTAAAAATAAAACTTTAATCATGAAAATTCATTAATGCAAAAAAAAAAAAAATATGAAAAATACTACAGTTATTCTAGCAAATTAAACACAGAAAAATTCAACAAAGTTGAATATAATGCTTTAAAATTATTACATATATATTCAATTCAAAATCTCTTAAGACCTATCCTTACCTATCAACTTGTTTTATCCTAAAACATTAAAACTAGACTCAAGTAACATTAAATTGACTGACAGTTATGGGGAATTGTATGTAAATAAGCCCATTCAATACAAAGATTTATTTTCAGCTAAACTAATGATCATTTGCTTTGTTATTCAATTTAATTTTGACACAAAGTAAAATAAGTTTAAAAAAAGTGCACTTGTCTTCAGAATGAAGTATAGAATTTTCACAAGTCGTGAAAATGAGTAAATGTACCAAATAAATTTTTAAGGCTATATAAAATTAATTTTAAATCAATACATCTACATGATTACTTTCAATTAATTATGCATACAAAATCATTAAATCTTCATCCCTACTGATTTAATTTAAAAAATTGAAATTACAGCAAACATCAAAATATTTGGCACAATATAATATTTTCAAACATTTCTTATTTATCTAACAATTCAGCATTTTTACAAAAACAAGCAGAAAATATTCTCTTTTACTAAATAAAATCATCGAATAATTCAAATTGAATTTTTAAATATTTTCTAACACACTCGCTTTTCCTAGAAAATAAAGTGTTAAAAGGAAAGATATACAGAAAATTTCAAAATATATTATGTAAAAGTAAAAATAGCTGACATTATTAATACATAATTATCCTAGTATAATTTAAATGATAGGCATGCCCACATATAAATGGCCTATCTCTGTAACAGAGATTCTAGAATGTCCCAAAACAAAAAATGAATAATTTTAAAATATAAATAGTGTTGTAAATTCATTTGGCAAAGATTATATAGCATATCCTTAATATTACATCACAAAGGAAATTAAAAAATTCAGCTGTAAAATATAATTAAATTTTGCAATGATACTTTTTCCTTTTAAATTTATATAAATTGACCGTACGAGAGGGGAAAAAATATTCCGGTCTTACCAGCCAGGAGTGTAGATCATGACTATTTAAAATTATATTATTTGACAAACAGGAAAACCAAATGGCTGTTATTACTATAACCCCAGCAAGCCATTCAGCGAGTTTTGTCATGATTAGCTACTTATTATAGAATCTATATTGTTTAATTAAAGTATCCGCCGACAAACGAATAATGACATGTTTACATACAACACAGCACTGTCGTGTCATATTGTCGATAGCGATTAAATTAGGCGAATTATCGATATTTTACAACTTACTTTTTAATATTCTTAGACTCTGTAAGGAATAATAATTTTGAAATTTTATACCATTTAAATATTTTTATCAGTAATTTCTTAACAGTTTTATCTTTTGTAATAACTTCGGTATGGATATTGAGAAACTGATTAATTGCAGTGTGATTAGAGAAACGAAACCGGAACCCGCGAAATTTTTAAAGAATATCTACACATTTTTTCTTGTGATTGAAGTTCAAAATTTATCTCTTTTATCATTTGTTCGATTTAGAATTTTGATTCAGTCTTTTATATTTAAAAAGTATTATATTGAGTTTATGTTTGTAATATTCATTTTTTTAATTCGTTAACCTAGCACAACTAGAAACTTCAAGAGTATACGCCGAAAAACAAACATCTATTCTTGGTGATTTTGTTACATTCCAATATCTTATTTCTTTCAAGTTCTAAATTTGGGAGTTATTTTTTCTCCGATAAATGTAGGTTCATTACTTTTATTTTATCTTCGGAAACATTTACTACAGTAACGTCTATGTTGATTTTTCAAAGTTGTAAATTAAAGTCAGTAACATTTTTTCCCCCTGCTAGAGTATTTAATGAATGTCGCTCCTAATATTCATGTATATATATTTATCGTTTAGCTCTCCGACAATTTAAAATGCAAGCTATCAGGGTTGAAAAGTTTGGATCTGAGGAAGTACTTGAATTAAAATCAGTTGATATACCTACAGCAGAGGCATCCACGGTATGCTACTGTTTCTTGAACTTGCCATTTTAGTTTTTAAAAATCTATTTTAACGTTTAGAAATTGTATCAGTATAATTCGTGATATAACATACCATTAAGATTTTCTGTTCTAGATAAAAATTTCTGAATTAGGTTAGATTTCCAAAGTTTGCTAGTCCACTTACATATATTTTTTAACATATAATTTCAGTATATTGTGTAATTAGTCTAACAATTCTTTAGATTTATTAAAATCTAGGAGTTGATTATTTAAAACTGGTTAAGACAGGTTATAACCAATTTCTGAATTTTAAAAATCGAAGAAAAGGTTTTGTGGTACTTGTATATTAAGTTCATGCTGATAATTAGGGGGTACTTACCTTATCGTGGATGGTCGCCAAGGGTTATCGCCAAATAGTAAACAAAGGGAGCGATGGTTCACCATTGTCCAAAATGTCCATATACATCTCAGAGTTCATGTTTCCAAACACAGGAACTAATGGACCCAGGATAAACCACGAGAAACACCCCAACACCATTATGCTTCCACCACCAAAGATAATTATTGTCACTATTATATTTGATCCCTATTATATACTATCACAGTCACTATTATATACTATCTGCCAGATTCAGACGCATCCATCGAAATGTCAGATTGTAAAGCAAAATTCATTGCTTCAAAAAACAGTTTTTCCATATTCTAATGAAGATGAGCTCTACAGCATTACAAACGATGTTTTGTATTCTGTAAAGTGATGTTCTGTTTGTGTGCAGTTGCTTGATCATGTAATTCCAAGTTTTTAACTCTCAGCAAACAGTCCTGCTGTTAACACTAACAACTGATGAGTTTTGGAATTTCTGAGAAATTTCCACCAACAAGGACTTGCTATTTCTTTTCACTACCCTTTTTATAGTTCTGCAACTGGGATCACTAAGCTTTTTTAGACTACCAGTTCGCTTTCCTGCAGTTTCATTACCTTGAGGTTTCCTCTTCTTAGTTACATCCTTCATGGTGCATTTAGGCTTCTGTAGAATATCCCCAATCTCATGAACTGATTTCCCAGAAAGGCAGCATTCCACTATATTGCCACGATCAAACTCACTTAGCTCCTTTGACTTGCTCATTGCCTTACAAATGCATAAATACAACCTGACAAATCACTACTAACACTTTTATGGCTTTTGATTAATCAAATTGCATCACCTACTGGGATAATTTTTTAAAGCAGTGTCCAGATACTTTTGGCCCGATAGTGTACATTAGTATTTTATGATTTATATTCTGTAAATGAGAATTATAGAAAATGAATCCAAAGAAGTTTAGTAAATTAGCATGCTAAGAAAAATCATGTATTGTTTCTGTATCCAATATTGTATTTAAAATATATGTGTATGTAATTTAGCTAAAATTTATTAAATAAAACTAGTTTGGATAAATATACTTATAAAAGAGCTACACAAATTCCAATAAACAAGTGCTGTTTATTGGATTTTTGTAACAAAAAATGTTTTAATTAAATTTTTCCCCCCCAAAAAAATTACAAATAAAATCATACACGTCTAATTGTGAAAGAACTATACTTCATATTTATGTTTCTGTTTTTGACATTTTCCTGTCTGACAATATTTTTGTCTCTTTAGACTAATTTTGAGTTTTAATACCAGTAACTATTTGTAACTTGTACTATCTTCTAATTTCCACTGTTCCTTTAAAAAATATATGAAGTGTATAGTGTAAGATAAAAATGATATAAAACTTCTATCTGTTCTTACTTTGTGAAAACTGTTATTCACAGGTTGTTGTGAAAGTAATTGCAGCTGGGGTCAATCCTGTGGATACTTATATTCGTGCAGGACTTTTCTCTTACGGACCTGAACTGCCTTATACTCCAGGAAAGGATGGAGCTGGCATTGTTCATGAAATTGGGGAGGGTGTCACTAAATTTAAAGTGAGCTTTTCTTTTCTTGGTTATACATTATTTCTTTGTTTTTATTATTTTGTACTTTAGTTTTACATTATTTTGTAAAACTAAAGATGCCAATGAATCAGTTAAAAATGAATACCATATAGAAATAGCCATGTGTAACAATTTTAAGATTAAAATTGCAAATTAATCTTATTTTTAAAAAATATAATTTTTCCATTTAATTTGGCATTTATTCAGGACCACACTAAGTCTAATTGATGATATTGTGCAAATGTTTTAACAAACATCTTTTTGCAGTGGCAATAGAAAAAAATGCCTTATGATAAATAAAATTTTACTGACATTGAAGAATTAAAAAATTGCATTCTATCTTTAATTTTTGGAATGTTTGAAACGTTTGCTTCATTAAAACATATATTAAAGCACATTCTTTGAAACATGTATATATTTATATTATAAAAAAATAACACTTGAAGCAAAGTAAAATAGCTTTATATTCTTAGAGCAAGATATATTGCTTATTGCCTTAATTTTACAATTAGAAACCAAAATTAAATATTTGAAAAAATTATATTTAAAAAGAGATGTGCTATGCAGAAATGTAGATTTTTTTTAAAGTTACATTTTATTTTAATTATTGACTAACTTGAAATCTTTTTTATGTAAGCATATTAACAAAGCTTATATAATAAATAGAAATAATTTGAAAGAAAATAATATCAATATTTGGTTAGATTTAAAATATAGAAATTGTACTTTTTTACAAATTGATTTGTAAATAATTTTATATTTAATTTTTATAAAATATTACTTTTAATAGATATAATTGCTTGATATACTGATTTCTCTTGAATTATGGTAGATCATGAGTGATTTTAAGTCCTTTTGTTTTTAAAATATTGTTTCTGTAACTATGAAAACTGGAAGTATTTATCAAATACATGAAACAATATAAATATTAAGAAAGGGGTGACTTAAATTGTTGATAACAATACAGTTTTATAGATTTCCACGCAATAATGCTACATTTTCTCAAAAATTTTGAAATAAATCAAAACTATTATATTCTCTACTATTTATGTTTCTTTAATTTTTAAACATCTAAATGAGAAGATAACCAATATTGCTACATCAAAAAAATATGAAATTCTCTTCCTTGTTTTATATAGATTAATCTTTCCTCTCATAAGAACTTTTTATTTTTATTTTTCAGGGTTTTTTTAAAGAAGGTGCTAATTGCTTATTATCTGTCAGTATATCATTGAAATCTAAATCAAATTAATATTTTTTCAGAAAGCAGTTTAATTTATTTTAACTTCCTGGTGGCAAAGAATTCCTGAAATTTTTAGCTTGAGGAATAATGTAAATAATTTACTTCATTTAACATTTTGCACCTTGAAACTTCTATACATATGTAAAATTTAATTTTTTAATATTTTTTTACCTGGATATATTATTAATTTATTATTATTAATATTATTTTCTCATAGAAATCTCAAAAATTTTATATATATTTTGTGACATTGCAATTTTCCTTGTTAAAAACATTCAAACAAGACAGGAACTTTCCTGTTCAGATAGGCAACTGGGATAGGCATTTTACCGTGAGAAGTTAAATCTTTTTTTTTAAGATACTCTGTCTTTTTTCCCACAATTCCATGTGGGATTTTTGAAAAATCTTAATCTGTTGACTACTTGAATTGGTACCATCAACACTACTGGATGTTGCATATATTGATTGTTCAGGGTGACAATTGCTTCTAGGAATTCAGTAGAATGGCAAATATTTAATATTTTATAATCCCAATATGAGCTTAAAAATCAACAGAATTAAAATAAAAAAATTCTCTTTAAATTAACATAGTTTTTTTTAGCTTATATTTATTATAATATCTCAGATAGTTGGAATTTTTATCTGTTCAATTTTAATAAATATATCAAAAAACATTAATTACCGAGTGTGTGGTGGCTGGCTCTTGTAAAATCTGTTGTGGTTGCAAAGTCCTCCATGTTGAGAGTAATACCACTGGGGGTAATGGGTCAGAGGTGATCGTTCTCTGTTCCAAGTCAAAATTATGATCTGAGATTAATGAAAGAGTTTGCATGAATGAAGTCCGCCCCCTAAAAAGGGTTGTGATGTGTGCGTAGTTAAGTTGTACTCTTGGTCCTAGATGGCACTAATTGTAAAACAAAGAGATGCATTTCTTAGGCTTAAAATCTGCTGATTGTATCAGCGGGGGCTTTTCCATGGTAAGTGCCATTAGTCACAGCAACAACATTAATATAATTCTTTTTTTTTAACATAAATAAGTTGCATTAAAGCATATTCTAACTAATCACATCTCCCTTACTCTTCCAATTTGATAAAGCCTATAACTTTAAATTAAATCTCTCTTTTTTTTACTATTTAAATTAAACTAATTGCAATATTTCTTTCTTTGATATTCTTCTGATAATATAACAGCAGTTGAACAGTAACCTCAAATATAGCAATTCTATGATCCAAGACATTAAATTTTTTTATTTTCATATAATTTGTCACCCTCCTTACTGATGAAAATTTTGTATTTTTAAAGCAATTTCTGAATTTAAAAGTCTTGTTATTTTATGTATAAAAATAGTTTAACAATCATTAAGATTACTTTTTTCCTCCACAGATTAACTAATCTAACTAATCTTTTTTTAAAAAATTTATTTCCGTTTGTGCAGGTTGGGCAGCGAGTGTTTATCTGTAATGTGAGTTTACAAAAGTATGGCACATATGCTGAATATACTATTGTAAAAGAAGATGAACTCTTTCCTTTACATGATAACCTGACTTTTGAGGAAGGAGCAGCTTTGGGAATTCCTTACTTTACTGCTCACAGAGCCCTCGTTATTAAGTAACTATTTATATTTTCCCATTTAGGGCAATCTTTTTATTTATATATACATAATTGATTCTCTGACATTCTTTTAATTATAACATTCTGTGGGTGTTTTTGTTTTGTTTAATACAGGCTAATTTATTATTAGGCATTCAGTAGAGCACTGTTTTCTTGTGTTATTGTCTTAGTAATCAGATTGTTAAGAACTAAACTAGCAGTATTCCTTTATTCATATAAGTGAATTATTACTAGTATTTGGCTTTTTTTTATAAAAAAGGAAATTTTAATAATAGAATTATCTCAAATTTGCTTAATAATTTTTGGTTTTATAGCTATTTTAAATATTTGAAGACAATAATTCCAAAAATTATTTTGGCAGTGAATGTACTTGAGTATTAACTGCATACCAATAATTGACTGCTGAAAAAAATATTAAGAGATGGTTGTTGTTTTCTTCCCCAACTAGTGATTAATCACCAAATATGACATGGTGTTTTGCAGCTAGTGAATAATCACCAAGGTGCCATAAAAATCTGTTGACTATATTTATCAACAATATGCAATTCCATCAAAAGTGCACATTTGGTATACTACATGAATGCACATGTTTCATCCTAAAATTGAAAAATGAATCTTTGAGTGTTTTCATACAGTTTTTATGTGTTAAGCTACAGCAAAGGGAAATTTAAGCAAACAAAGAAAATTAATGAAATAATAGGAAGAAGAAAAGGCTTAAGAAAGCATTCAAGAAGGGCAGGGGGGTATTCTTAGGATATATATTTCAATTTTATTGTAAAACCTTTTGCAAGCCACCAAATTTTCCACATTTTAATTACTAAAACCTGCCAATTTTGCAGGTACCTATGGGGAAATTTTCTGATACTTTTATTATGGTATGATGTATATTTATCTAATTGGACTTTTGGGTGGATTTCCTTTATTTTATTTATTTATTTATTTATTCAAATTTCCTTATTTCACTTCTATGAACACTGTGACATATCAGAATAAATTTAACATGATCTATTTACTATAATTATCAATTTTTTCCCTCGCTGTAGAGAGTTTGGTTTTAAATTAAAATGTCTTAAGAGGATTTTGCTGATCCTTTTCTATATAAAAACTGAATCACTATTCTAAATGGCATTTCATTTTATTTATTGTTCATGAATGTATCAATTATTTACATAGTTTGCTGGGGGGTCACAATAGTAAATAACAATTTATTAATTTTTTTTTCAAATTATTGAGTTTAGTTTTGCATATTTATTTGTATACAAAGTATAAAGAATTACTGTGATTAATGTGAACTCAATATTTTGATGAATCTCCCTGTTTTAAACTCCTCAAGTTTGAAAAACACATTTTTATCATGCTATAGGCTTATTCATTTGTCCATTACTGTGAAAAAGTTACTCAAGTTTGAAAAACACATTTTTATCATGATATAGGCTTATTCATCTGTCCATTACTGTGAAAAAGTTACTCAAGTT
>JAOUZG010016477.1:441267-458291 GCA_026289955.1 Argiope argentata | reverse complement strand
TATATATATATATATATATATATAGTTGTTGTTGTTGTGGAAAATATATGCTTGTTATTTTTACTTTTATAAAAGGAGTAATAAAAGTAATTAATACTTTGTTAAAATTGAATGTTCAAGGCTTAAAGAATTTCGTATTATGGGAAAATAATATTCACACATTAATTGAGATAGAATATTCTTTGATATAAAGTAAATAGAAGTTAGGATTTTGTATATTTTTGTTATTAATTGTGCTATTGTGTCTTGAATAGTGTGTGTGTGTGCACTAGAGAGAGATACCCATTCATTAGATTAAGAAAAATCTGGTATTTAATTTATGCATTGCAAATATTTTTATTTTTTAATGCAAATCGAATATTATGACCAATATTTCATTATGTATATTGGATTTTTTTAAGTAGAATTATTAATGTTTCTGTTTCTCTTAGACTAGAAATAATAGAAACTTGTTTTGTATCTCTGCTCAGAATTACTATGAGTTGAATATATTATTATCTAACATTTAAAAAAATGTTTTTCTTTAGTTTATTTAATTCCAGATACAACTAAAATACTTTTATGATATTGAAAAAATAAAATAAAATTTTAAAATGTTGAATATTAGGATAATAAATATTAATAAATTGTAGAGAAAATCAACTATCAGTAATTTTAAAAATTGTTTGATTCATTTGATTTTTCTTTTAAATTTAGAGTATTTCAGATTATAAAAGTTTTTTAAAGTATAAAATTTTTTAATGATTTTTACATTAAAAATATTATACACAAAAAAGAATTTTAATCCCTAACAGTGTGAAATACCTAAGTTAGTGTTATTTGCAATATAAATAAATGGATTCATTCACCATCATAAGGAGAAAAAAAATGTAAAAGATATGTATTGGGAATGAAATCCAAACTAATTGTATTATGTTTGTTAAAAGCAATGAATATATTCATACACATTGTAATATAAATATTAGAATATCTTGGAATTATTTAGCTGTGTTCCTGTTGGAGTAAATTTCTCTTGTTTGATTTACAAAATCCACCAATATCATAGAGCTAGTTGTTTAAGGAAGCCATGTAGAAATACAGTTTTGTAGTTTGATATACAATGTAGTAGAGAAGTGTTTCCATACAAGCAAAATCATTAAAATGCATGCACTAGCATTGTGATAACAATATTAAAAAAGAAAAATTCACAATTGGATGGCATCGACTTTCCTGAAAAATACATTTTTGAGACCTGACTCTTGATTTAGTCAATCATGGATATTGATTGAGGCAATTAATAAGTTCAATTCATTCCTAACATATGTTTCATTCTCTATAAATTCATATTTTATTATATTGATTTAGGAATACACTGAAAATACTGGTGTGAATATAATTCTAGAAATGTTGGCAAATAAGAACCTTAACAAAGATTTGGATATTCTTGCAAAAAGAGGTAGACTGGCTGTAAGTATTATATTGTAATTTATTTTTATTAATCATTGTTTTCTAGGCAATATATTTAAATCATTTCAAATACATTTTTAAAAACTACCTTCATTTTTCGACTTGCAGTTCTTAATATTTAATGATCACATATAGCCTCACAGAAGTTGATCTATCTAAAATATACTTTGGGTCCTACTAAAAACTATTAATATTTTTTATCTAAGCCATATTAATTTACTATTCTTTTATATTAAATTTAATTATTTAGATAAGAATAAGTGTCATATTGATCATTTTTGCATTAAATCAAAAACCAGTCTGAAAGGTTGTCCTGCCATTAACATTTAATATGTATATATATTTCTTATATGAATGTAGTATTTAAAGGATCTGATGAAATTTATATTCACAAAAAAGATATCTTTTTGATCATACTAAACTTTCAGCCATCTGCCAAGAAAATATTGCTACTATTCTGATAGGTTTCAAAACCTTAAAATATAATCTAAATTTAGCTAATATTTTTAAAAGTGAAATGATAAAATAAATATTTTAGTATACCAACATTTTTAATAACTTTAATTTTTAAATTTATTTTTTAAAATAATGAAATTAAAGTTCTGAATTTATTAAATTCATAATTTTACTATAAAGTCTTCCTAGATTTTTAAGTTGAATCTTAATCACCCTTGTGTTATTGAAGTATTGTAATTAACCTGGTGAATTTCTCATAGATAATAGGAAGTAGAGGCGCTGTACAAATTGATCCCAGGAAAATGATGATGCCTGAACATGAAATTTATGGTATTGGATTGCTAAACAGTAACAAAGTAAAGACTTTTCATGTTCTAATATTAATGAAAATTTTCTTTAAGTGAAAAAGTACTTAAAGACCACATTTTATTTATAAATTACTAATTCAGTGTCAGAACAAATAATTTAAATTTTAAGTTTTTATTTTACCTCTAAAAATTTCACTGCCCAAGATTTAAATCTTTATAATTAAGTGATCCATATAAAAATGAAATAGTTTTACATTACTGTAAATAAGATCCAAACTAAATAAATTTACTATTTTTTAAAATACTTAGAGGAAAGAAAAATATTTGTATTTCAATAATCTTTTTTTTTTTTTAATTTTCTGTTTTTGATAATAATAATAATAATAAATTCTTAAATAGTTAATGTCCATTCAAAATGGAAAAAAAAGTAGTTATAGCAAATTATTTCCTTATATTTCATTTTTTTATCTAATTTTTCTCAGCTGAAAGGAAAATAAACTGTACTAAAAAATTAATAGTCTATTAAAGGACAAAAACATTAATCTTTGACAGTCAACACTTAACAAAACTGCTTGGTCAACTTTAACAAAGCTGCTTTTTGTCCAATATTTAACTCTTTTAGTTAGCACTTTGATTTATAATAATAACATACGAAAATAAATTGAAACATTTTACAGCTTTTAAATATTAAGTAGTCTCATAAATTTCATTTTAATGAAGATGTGAAGTTACGGTCTTTGATTCAAATATCTTTGGAATAATTTTTCATTGTTTTTTTTATGTTTACTTTCATTCTGGCATTTTCATACATTAAATCTGTTATTTTAATTCATAGTTTTATAGAACTTTTGTTAGTCTCTTGTCACTAAGCAAATCAGTTTATGCAAAATATGTTTCTTAAATCAAGTACTTGATAGAATAAGTCTTCGTGAAAGGATTTAATTGACACAGGAAGTTAATAACTTGTAGAAATTAATTTCTGTTAATGGTTTTAAGGGGGGTATTAATTTTACAGTTAAAATTTCAATAACCATATTGCATGCTTATTAAATGTGGGTTCAGTTTTATAATTGGAACTAATCGCAGTTTTGTGTTAGATACTGAAATCTCAGCATAAGTATGTATAGTTTGTCTAACAAAATTGAATTTATTTTAATAGTTTGAAGCATAGACTACTTAATACTGCCATAAATTTTGGAATAATTCAACATTAGAAATTTTATAGCTTAAAGATATTTATAGGCTAACGTACTGCTTGTACATCATGATATGTATAAAGAAAAACCACTCCACAGACCCTCTTTTATACACCAAAGGCATAAAAAAATGTGCCATTATTATTGGCTCTCGCTGTAAAAGGCTTGTAACATCATATATTTTCAAATAAAAAATACAGAAAGCATTACAAAATATGTTACAACTCCTTTTCTAGATGATATTTTTATTGGATATACTTAATTGTTAGCTTTAATAGTATTTTAGAATATTTCTTAATTTCATTTGCTCTCTATTAAATTTGGTGCACTAATTTTTTTTCATTGTTATTTTGTTATGATATATCAGCATTGCTTTAATACAAATCTGTATAAAAACAGTCTTCCAAGTATTATAATCCTTTTGTCTCATGATATTGATTAAAAATGTTATAAACTTTAAAATATTTTTCATACTGTAAGAACCTAATTTATATCAACAAAAATTCTAGTAATAACAATTTTAACAGTCTGTAATGTGATTGATTGGGGAATGCAAGATTTTCTCTGTTATTTGTATGCATGTTTTGAGATACAATCAATTTCATCACCTATTTCAAATCCATAAAGAGGATTTTTTTTAAAAAAAGTACTGGGCAATATTTAATAATAGTCAATAATTCTATCGCTGTATATAAAACATCTTAATTCCCTGCCTTACTTTCAAATATTTTTTTTTAAATCCTGTTCGATGTTTGTTTCAATATATTCACTAATTCATTGTAAGGTATCACTGATACTTTATTTCATTGTCACCAATCTGCAATTGCATGGCAATAGTTATCCTTTTGGTTCATTACATGAAAACTCCTAGTTCAAACCTATTAGCGACCACATTTTATCACTTATACCTTGAAAGTGAATAGTAATTCACTTTCAAATAAATGGTTAAATTTTGCTGCAAATCATTATTCATATATTTTCTTTAATCATTCAACTATCATTTAAATAAATATCAAAATATTAGCTTATAATATAATAAAAGTTGAGGAGAATTAAAAATAATCAATAATAAAATGTAGACAAGATGCAAAGAAATTTCAATGATAGTCAATAAATACTAATTATAATTTACAATTTAAAGAAAAATTATTAAGCTTGTTAAATTTCAAGAGTATATTTCCTTAAAACAATTCTTGTTTTTTCTAAATGATATTTGAAAAATTGCATTAATATTAATATCTATTATAGATAGTTTTTCTATACAATATTTAATTTGATGGTGGTTGACAGTTAACCATCTTGTGAATAAAAAAGAACTTTCGTAATTATGAAAGAAATTTTAAAATATAGGACATTATTTAATTCAGTTTCAGAAATTTATTGAACTTCAGTTGAATTTTATTTGTTTTTTATCAGAATAAATAGTTGAAAAATGACAATCACTATTACAAAAAGCTGTTTGATATTCTGAATGCCATTGAGTATCATGAAAGTAATGTAACAATTGTTGGTGAGGCCAAAGATATTTCCTATAAATAAGCAACTGTTATTAGATGAATAGAGGGAAAATGTAATTCTTTCTTATACTTTTTGTTGTATTTGTGTACAGTTACCTATGGTTTTCAAGATTTATTAAAAGCTACATGTTTTACAACAAATTTAAATATAATTTTAGCACCATTATAAAGAGTTGTCATTTTCCCACAAAGTTTTTTTTTTAAAATATATTCATACAGATTGTTAAGTTAATAACGAAAATATAACTCCTCCACAGTATAATAAGAGTAGTTCATGCCATCCTCTTGTGTAAAGAGTTAAGCATAAAACTGATATTATCATTAAAGAGATTAAGATGAAGTGTTGAGATGAAACAAAAACTTACCAGAAAATAAATCTTTCTATATATGGTCATGATTTTCTTGTGTTACATTTTATATGAGTATTAATTTCAAATTTTTTCATTGATATCCACTTTTGAGAAATAAATTCACCTCAATAATAGTTAAACTAATATGCTCAACCAAATCTATGTTATTCATGACAAAAAGAAATGGCAGTTAATTTGATTAAACAAAATCGCTTGACTCAAAATTCCTAGTTAATGATGTCATGTGATTTCTATGGCAAGAGCCAATAATACTGGCAGAGTTCATGCTTTTGGTGTATCAAGGTAAGGTTTGCAAAATTACCAACAAGCTTGGTCATTCAACTTAAAATCTTGTATTTCAACTTGTGTTATATCTCAGATAATAAGTTCTTTCTGTGAATAAATTAACCTTTTTTTTTTAAATAATCAAAATATTAATATTTTTTCCCAAATTAAATTGAATCTAAACATAGGAGTATACTTTTTTACATTATTACATTTTTTACATTTATTTTAATACATTAATGCCTTACCATATGATTCATAATTCTATTTTTTTCTAATTTTAATAAACTTTTATAGATATTTATATATAGAAATTTTACAGATATATTATATTTTACTATAATATTTTGTCTTATTTTCTGAGTTTATTTTCACTCGTGCCCCAATTTTATAATAAATATATAAATAATGATTGTGTGTGTCCATGTTAATGCTGCTACATAATTAAAGTCAAGTTTAAAAGATAAAGCAATGATGAATGAATCATATTAATTAAATTATGATGTTTCAGTTGTAAGTTTCATATCACATTTAAACTTTTCCTCATTTAAGAACATACTTTCATTTAAAACTTTTTTTTAGATAAAAATGTTACAAGAAAACAAATAATCTAAAAATCTGTACAGACAAAAAATCTTTTATAATTAGTATCCTGAAACCTGTAAAAAAATGTCAGAGAAATCAATTATTCAATTTAGTTAATTTAATTCAAAAGTATATATAATTAAATATTTCTCATTGTAATTTTTATCACTAAATAATGAAATTTTATTGAGTAATTGAGCAGTGATGCGTTTTAATATTGTAGGCAGTGTGTCACAGTAAATGAGCCATTTATATTTACTCAGAATGTAGGTTTTTTTATTATAACAATTATTTTTTTCAAGAAATTAGGCAAAAATATTACTATATTTATAATTTAATGATTAATTATTATTTAGTCAATGGATCATTAAGTGGAATTTGATTAAAGATGATATTTAATTAAAATAAATTAGTCTTGTTTAAATATGATTTTCCCATTCAAACTAATTTGATGAATTTGGATTCTGAATTATGAGAATTTTTAGCTTCTAGGATTACAACCTAAATGTTGCAGGTGACAGTCTTGGTAGCATCAACAAATCATTACATTAAAGCTTAAAAAAATACTTTTTTAGTGCAAATGTAGTGTTATTAGTGCAAATATATATATTATAATGAAATGTTCTTGGATATCATTTCAGGAGGAATGGAAACAGAGTGCAGAATTTATTACGAAAGGCATTGAGGAAGGTTGGGTGAAGCCAGTCATTGGCAAAAAGTATCCTCTGGAGAATGCAAGTGTTGCACACAAAGATATAATCCAATCATCAGGAGCTAAAGGAAAACTTATTTTAATTCATGAATAATTACTAAATGTAACATTTCAAAATTATTCAAGAGCTTTGTAAACAATAATCATAATGTCTGAAAGCTAGTTCATATTCATGCATCCAAAAGTCAAGTGTGAGTTTCTTATTTTGATTGACCATTTTCTTTTGTGAATGCTTATTATTTATACTTGAAGCACTGTAAATTTTTCAAATACAAAAGAAGGGTAATTTTTAGGGTTTGAAAATATTGTAAATGTTCATCTGAATAAAAATTGAATAATTTTTTTTTATATTGTGCATTATTATAATCTGAGGAAACAAATTTCATTTATTTTTCAAGCTGAAATTAAATGATAGAAGATGTACTTGTATAGCTTTAAACTTTCATTTATGAATATATATTCTAATATACACTATTTTCCTATTTTAATTATGAATATATAAATTAGCAGTGGTTAATGTTTTAATTTTCAAAGTTTCTGAGGCAACCTTGAATGTTAGTAACATTTAATTTTGTTCTTAAATCAATTTATGAATTGGACAATTTTCCTGTTGTTCAGATTAATTGATATCTACTGATGAAATTATATTAAAATGTTATTTATTGTTATATTTCTTTTAAATCCATTTTTGATAAATATTTTATTGCATTTCATTGTTTATGAATAAAAAATAATATAAAAGTAATAATAAATAAGATTTTTCTAGTAAATTTGTTTCATTTCCATATTGTCTTGCTAGTTATTAAAAATTAATGTTAGATTAAAAATGTGTGTAAAATCTAGTTGACGATGCTCATATTTAAGAACATAAATTCATTGAATGTTCTATTTCAGTGAAATTTGAGCCTGTTTTATAGTAGGAATTCTCTTGTGGAATTTATATTTTGATTTAAAAATTATTTTCATTCCAATTTTTTGCCAAATTTGATTTATCAAAAGCGAAAGATAAACTTTGTCTGTATAAGAAAGAAAAAAAAAAAAAAAAAAAAAAAAAGGGTTGTATCATTAATTAATTGCTCAGTTAGAAAATTTTAGCCCAAAAAATTTGCAAGTCTCAAAAATATTTCTGTAGCATATGTGAATATTTAAATGGGAAATATTGAAACAGTTAATTTCTGTATGTTTTTAAAGTTTTCAAAATAATAAATTGTAGTTGCTTGTATTAATAATAGAGCATCTAAGCACACAATGTACATTTTTGGCACTTTTGTTTCCTGACTGACTAAAACCAAAATTATACTACTGCTAACTGTCCTAGTTGGTTGTGAAAGCGTCATAAATGCAAGACCACTTACTTACATTACAGAAAGCGAAGCTATAAAACCAATATCACCATTGATATTTCTGCAAGACATTGAAGGATACAAATTACCAGATATTGATGCTGTCAATAGTAAATCCTTCAGAAAAAAAATAAAATACAGACAAAACTTAATTATGGATCTTAAGGACAGGTTTAGATCAGAATATTTAGGCACTCTTATACAGCGAGTACTGAAAAGACAGTCAATAATTAAAGTTTCAATCGGAGACATTGTTTTGGTGGATGCTGATAACAAAAAAAGCAATGACTAGCCATTAAAAGGCATTTCAGGGCCGATTCTTGTCAGAGTGCAGAAGGTCATCTCATGAGCTGCTTCGCCCTATACAAAGCATATACCCATTGGAGATTGCAACCTCAATATTTCAAGAGCATAGAGTCAATGGATCATTAAGAGTAATTCAATCAGCTCAATGACACTGCCATCATCGAACATACACCGAAATTGATTAAGTGTGGAAAAAGACTGAAGGTTCCAGAGAGATTAAATTTGTAGACTGTATTTAGAAACTCAAAATAGTTTTGATTATGCTCCATTATCAAAAGGTCGGAGGATGTTAAAAACAATGTACTGAAAAGTTTTATTTTTATCTATGCAGGTGCTAATAAGCAAGCATCATGTCGCAGTTTAGTCATGTGACTATATATATATATTGAAAAAGGATTAATGTTCAGTATATGATTTGATTTTGTTGATTAAAGTTGAATGTACTTCCGTTGAGATATTGTTCCTTTTTTTTAATGCAGAAAGCGAAAGCAAACAGTGTTTTTCGTAGGCAGCTTTAACAGTGACGCTGCAGCTGGATTCAAAAAATTCAAGATGGGAGGAATTTGTGACACATTCCAATAACCAGAACTGGAACGTGTCGCCAAACTAGACAACAGAACCTTTGGCAGACGCTGACTGGTAACCTCCTCTCAATGTAAAATGAACTCAAGATTTCTTTGGTCAGTGTGATTCCATTGACTGCATGCGGAAACCCAAAGTTTACTTTTTGTTACAATTTACTTTCTGCTTATAATTGTTTTTTTAGTATTGGTTAATTTAAAAAAATTTCAAATAATACTTGACTAAATCCTATACCAAGAATATTTTGCATTTTAGGGATTTAAAATCTTTTTTTAAACTTTAAAACTAAATTAATTTTTTAAAAAAAATTCCTTAACACTTTTATATTTTAATTTTGCTTATTTGTCAAATGATTAATCAGTACAAAAAATTTCAAATAATAATTTTAAAAAATGTAATGTGCCCTGGACTATCTAAATAAATGAGTCTTTTTTGAAGAGAAATTCGAAACTGAAACAATAAAAAATGAAATTTGTTAATTAAATTCATTATTTTAATCTAGATAATTTGAACCACAAACATATTTTAATGATAGTTATTTGTTTTCTTAAATGTGGATTTTTTTTAACAATTGCAACTTCGGAATGCACAATTTTGAAAAAAAAATGTTCCATAAAGAGCAAAACATTTTTATTCACTAAATATTATTATTCTTTATATTATAAATTTTGTTTATTAAATACTATTACACTTAATTATATTCTGTTCGCATTTATTAAACAGTGCAGTTGTTGAAAATTGAAAATAATTACAAAACCGTAAAAAAAAGGAATTTGTAAAATTAATTTATTTCTCAAATCTAGATAATTTATGGTACTTAAAATTTTTTTAATGTTAAAATTCTTTCATTTTCTTAACAGTGGAATATACTTACAACAATTGTCATTTTGAAATTTATTAAGAAAAAGATTTTACAAAGAAAAACTTTTGCGTAAAGAAGAAGTAACGCAAAATATTTTTATTACAGAGTGGAGTTTTGTTTTGCGATATCATGCAACAAATGTGCAATTTACAATACAAGAAAATAAATTACAAATAAAATTAATAGACGGGCTGTTCCTGAATCGAATTTTCAATTCGCCTTCCAGAAAATTGAAATTTGTTTGTTTTCTGATTGCAACTCACGATCATTTGTGGTAAGAACTTAAAATGGTTTCACTGCCAGTTATTATTTGCTTCCTAGGTCTTTTTAGGTTTCTTGGCTGGCTTTTCTGTTAGTTCTTCATCAGGTTGTCCACTTGGTTCGAAGTCCATTGGATCCATCTGATCGCCTTTCACTTTTTTTTTCCTACTTTTAACTTATTAATTTTGAATAATAAAATTCTATAAAAGCATATTCTTTCAACTCCTCTTTATATCCTGTTTTACTTTTATATTTGTATTTATCATGATCTTATTCTTGTTTATTAAATTTACTGTATTGTATGTTTTATTTTATATTCGTTCTGAGTAATTTTTATCAATGTAACTTTAAAATTTAAAAATACATTTCAGATATGTTCTACTTTAAAAGTGTATTGTTCAATATTATGTTTTTATAGGTGATAAAGAAAATGTTGTTCAGTATTCAGGTTGTTTCTGCTGAATGAAATTGATTTCATCATTTTTGACATTCTTTCCATACTGTGTTTATATTCTTTGTGTCTAGAAAAAGAAATGTTGATAAACAACTTTTGAGTTGTTGTTTTTTAATAGGTAAGAGCACTGAAATATCCATTTAATCATATTTTTTTAAAATAATTATCATATGTATTTTATCTTTTTTTAAAATGTGTAAATAAAAATTATAAAGGCATAATTTTATTTGTTTGTCCTTTAATGATTTCTATAAGTTAAAATAAAATAGCTGGTTCTGGTTGCATAGATTTTAAAAAATGGTATCTATACCTTTTATAGTTCCTAATTTGCAATTGTAAACAAAATTTATTTCATATATTAAAAATTTGAGCTTCGTGTTTTTTTTCTTCTGAGCAAACTGAAAACATCAGTCTCAAATAAAAATCATTTACTTAAGAAAGTCTCTTAATAAAAATTACTACTTAAGAAAAAAATATATAATAATTTTATTGGTAAGCTTACAAATTTTAATTTATACAAGAGTAATATTTATTTTTAAAATTTATATTTATAAAATTCAACCTACAGAGAAGGATAGGTTCTTTTTCTCTGTGATTTAACGTTTAAATTTTTTTTTTTTTAAAAAGAAAATATGTAATTTATTAAAAACACCACCTTAGACATTTGTCAAAATGTATCTTTTGAACAATATATATATAGGGAAAAGTAAAGAATAAAAGGGTAGCAAACAAATTAAAAAGTGATATTAATTAGACAAAAAATAATTGCATTGAAAATACTAATTGAAATTTTAGGATAAGAAATAAAATTACAATACTACAAAAGTTTGGTGAAAATAATTCACAATATTAAATTTTAAAACATATGAAAAGTTTTTTTATAATTATTCGGCTAGAGTAACATTCAACTGCAACAGCTGACTGCAATGCTTTCACCAACGTTATCGGCAGACATCCCGAGATGCGCAGAACGGTTGAAAATTGAACAAAATCGGTATGTTTGGTAGGTGACACGTGACCCGTGAATTGACCCCATTGCAAGTGGAGAAGTCACGCTTAGAAGTATTGGCGGAAATATCGTTCAGCATCTTAGTAAAACGTTGGCTGATTTCGGGCTCCAAAAATAATGGAACACTTGAATGGAACACCACCAAGAATCTGCGGCGATCTTCTTTGGACAGCCTGGATGCACGAAAAAAAAATTCCAAAAAATCCCACTCGCCTTTTTTTGCGAACTCGTAACAAAATTGCGCTGTTATGCCACTCAAGACAAATTCCAGTATTTCATCAGGGTTCATATTACTAAACATTAATTGGATCATTTCAGTATCTTTATGTTCAAGGTACTCATTTAAATAATAATTGCTGACATCTTTGGGAGTGATCAGAAAAAGATCTCTCAGTAATTTCGGAGCATTATATCCGTATCTCAATTCTAGCGTCAGATAAGAAAATAGCTGTCTATAATCATCTTCAGTAAGGTAAGGCTTCACAAGCTTGGCAATTTCCGGAAAAGCATCTTGCCTAGGCCAATCCATAAAGCTTCTAAGGATCGCATAAGATGAACTTTCGAGAACGATCGGAAATTGTTCCGCATTCATTTGGGACAACAAATAACACAAAGTATCGTTGTACGTTGGATACATGAGCTCATTGCCTGCTGCTACAATTTTGGCCATTTTCACCAATGACGCGCCTCTTTCCTCGCAAGTAAGCTTTTCAAAAAAATATCGAGTTCCTGCTTCATAACCTTGGACTGCAAAAGATTGGAAAGCATACTGATAGACAGAGGTGTAGCGTGCATCCATTTGCAGAAGAAAGTTTTCTAACTCATTCACTCGCCCTTTTAAAATGCAAGTCCAAAAAGAAACGATTTCTCGCGGTGGATTACAAATAGGAGGTCGCCCGTTTTTGTAAAAGTTTTTTTTACTCTGCGGGGACAATTTTAGCCAAAGGTTTTGAATATCCTCGTCAAAGCAATACAAACAAGCTATCATAAATCGCTGGCCGACGTCCAATTTTTCATCGCGTACAATTGCCTCAGCTGTTTTCCGATAATCGATAGACCCCATAATTGTCCAATGCAAGTGCTGCATAAATTCTATATGGTTAAAAGTCGATTGATTGGAATTTAAAAAATCTATGTGGAACCTCAGCCATTTATATATTTCCAGGAACACAAAATTCGTTATATTAACTAAAGGCTCCATCATCGAATCGGGTAACTCGAGTTTGCTAACAATCCTTTTGAATGCTCGAATTCTTGTTGTTTTGTTCCTTTCGCATATATTTATCGGTTTAATGGGAAATGGATACTTGAAAGGGCCACTAAACAAAAGGACAGCCACTCTTCTTAGAGAAATATCTTCGAGGGACAGCCTACAAAGACTTTTCAGCTGCCTATCAATTGGATTTTCCATTGCCATCAGTTGCTAAATTGTCTTTTCAATTTTGAAACACTGACACTTCAAAGTTGTTCGTTTCCAAGTCTAGCCTCTGACAAAATCACAAGTTGACTCTCTAAATGCTTAAAAGTCAGTTTTTTTTTAAAAAAAAATTTTTACTTTTTTTTTTCTCTCTTCTGTATCTTTCAAAAGCAGGATTCCTTTTCTGTTAAATTAGTCCAAGTCGATGTTTAGGAATTTTTTTTTTTTTTTAATTTCACCTGTAACAATTGTTTGCTGTGTTGTCTGGTACCTGTAAAGAAATAATAAAAAAGATTATTTAAAAAAGATAGTAACAAAACAAGGAGAAGTGGCAACACTTAAACTTTCTCGCATATGCTCTCATAAAGATATCAAGCCCCTTGAGCGCCTTTCGTGCATTCGGATACAATAGTTAATAAATATAAACTTTTGGCGTGAATTTAGCAATTGGAAACAAATTTTATTTCTGTATATTGTTAACACATGCTAGAGAAAAATCACCAACCAAATCGCCAAAGGTAGCATGATCAATACAGTAAAGCATGCTACATTCACGCCAAAAGCAAACATAGAAGTTTAAAAGTGAACGTATTTCCTGCCATTACCGTACTATAACAAGTATTGTGCGGTATTCGTGAGAAATTTATTAGAGAGTACGCGGGGAAGTTTTTGGGAGACCACTTCCCCTTTTTTATCTCTTAACACTCTACAAAATGTTCACAAAACTTGGGGAAAAGTGAAAATTCAGGGCACATACTTCTAAACGCGAAAAAATAGATGAGTTACAATACAATGATATCAGAATATCTTTTAATAAAAAGTTTCATTAAAATTTTTTAATAAATATGAGCTCATATTTGTAATTGCTTTTAAAATCTAATGTTGGCAACTGGCACCAAATCATTTTTCCGCCATTACCTATACTTAAAAAAACTAATTATGTTTTTGAAAACATTTCCCCCGATTTATACAAAAAGTTAGTTAAAAACATTTTTAAATTACGCATTTAAATGTTAAGAATTCAAAAAAAAATGTAGATAAAAACACAAAAGTAGTGATTTATTTTAAAGAAATTTACACAAAAGCAAGACTCATGAGGGGGAGGCAATTTATTTACGTTCCCCTCTACGATTTTCACGACTAAAGACGGGCGCGACCAGGATGTCAACTAATTCCACTTTGCAAACAGTTATTAGATGTACAGTAAGATGAGTTTGAAGCAACCAGGTAATTTACTCACTTTGTAAATTCCTCATTTTCCTCGCAGAGTGTAAAGCAAAGAGTAAGACCTCCGTTACTTAAATATGAGCATGACCTGATAAAGCATGGACCGGGATAGCCTGATTGGTAGGGCGTCCTTGGGTTGCGAGTTCGAAACCGCCAGCCAAGGACTCTCCATGTGCGTGGTGGCTGGCGCACGTTATATCTGCCGTGGTCACAAAGTCCTCCATTTCGATAGTAATACTACTAGGGGTACTGGGTGAGAGGTGATCGTTCTCTGTCCTGATCTTAATTCGATTTGTGGATGAATGAATGAAATGCATGAAAGTTTGTCCCGTAAAAAAAATGACGGGGTGGGGAGTGGGTGGAGTTAGACTTCTTCTCTCCGGTACGCAGAGCTCCGAACCCTCAGAAACTATTGCAACCGTCCTTTCGTTGTAAAGCGGAACACGAAAACAATCACAACCACATAAATTTCTCATAAGGTCCTTAGGAAATGAATCTCGAAACAAATTTTCCTCTCCAAAATGTCAAAAACAAAATTTTTTTTCTGGATTTTAGTTTAATTTTTACAAAAGCAGTTTTAGGTAGGAAATTTTTACAAACTTAAATACCAAATGCTTAATTTCAAATCAATTTTTAATAGTTGGTTCGAATATATCTCGCGCAAAAACTAAATCATTCAAATTTCAAAGTAGTTTCACTCAAAAAAATATTTTTAAAAAACGAAACTTTTATTAACACATTCTACACAATATATAATAATAGGATTTAAACTACTGAGCATCGACATCCTGGTGCAGGGGTAAAGCATTTTCCCCATGATCTGGGTGTCCTGGTTTCGAGTCCCGGTTCGGGTATGGTTATCTTCAACTGTTCTCACTACGACATGTGTGAATGTGCCCCCTATAAAAAGGGACTGAGCAAACGAATGTGATGCGTGAGTAGCTAAGGCGTTCTCTTGGCCCTGATTGGCGCTACTTGAAACAAGAGACGCACTCATGGCAAGTGCCATTAGAGCAATTTTTGAAAAATTTCAATTTATTTTTGAAAATTTTCACTTGTTAATTAATTGTGGATTTCACTGGAATTTCGAAGCGAAATTAAATTAAACTATGCTTGGTATTAATTAGAATTTGTTTGCAAGCTCGGCCTTTGAAATGAAGCAAAAGCAAAAATTAAATAACTTACAACGTGATGAGGAAGGGGAGGGGGGATCTAGAGGGCTCAAGTTCTCAAAAGCAATTCTCATTCCTCCCCTCAGGGGTGTTTGTGTGACCCCCCCAAACCCCCTGAAATTTTTACGGACTTACTACCACATTTTGGAGTTTCGAGAAGGGGGGGGAGAAATGAAAAATTACAATTATGAAGTATTGAATGATCTAATTATAAAAGCTCAATGAATTACTTTTTTTGCAAAATTAATAACCATAAATTTTCAAACATATGAACTACTACATTTTATGTACATATTTTAAATTACCTGAATTAATTCTTTAAAAAAAATATCTAATTTCTGCTGCTTTTTTTTTTTATTTTCTGATGTTTGTGGGCTTGTCTTTCTTTTGTGGTGAACTTCATAATTGCAGGAAGGTTGACTTTTATTTTCCTCATTTACAGTTGAAGAAATTTCCTCGAGAACTGCACATGCAAAGGTAAAAGCAGTTTGCTTTTCTGCTAATGTAGAAGCTTTTTCAGAGACTTTTATAGGTGACCTATCTGAAATACATGTTTTTAAGTCCTCTTGATATGTTTTCCAACTTCTGTTCATATTCAGTAAGAGATCCTTGTGAATTGGATCAGTCATTGGAATTTTTGAGCCATATTTTTCACATGAGGTTTCTTTAGAAGCCATTAAATCATATTTAATTGTCTCCAGGAGAGATAAGACCTTTGAACCCAGAGTCACGTGATCGCACATCTTTTCGAACAAAGTATCTCCTTTTTTTTCTGCCGCGCCTACTTGCCGAAAAGAATCCAGAAAAGAATGCTCGAGAACCGGGGGAATTGGTCATAACTCACAATAAGGAAAGAACAAAAAAGAAGTTTTTTCCCCCTTTTTCACGCATTATCACTGCCTTTGGAGAAAGAAAGGAAAAGTTTTAACCACACACACTGATCTTGCGTTTTCTGCTTTCACAGCAAACAAAATTACCCAGATCAAAATAAATAATTCATTGTTATTCCTACTTCCTTTTGAACGACGATCCCCGGAATTTCCAGGTATCGAAGTTCAAAATGCCCGGAATTCCAGGGTTTCCTCGGAGCACAAACACCCCTGTCCCCTCCCCCTTAAAAAAAAATCTGACATCGGAATCTGCTTTCTTGAGCGAATACTTCTGCCAGTGGGTTTTATAGCCTGCGTTCTCAGCAAGTCCATCAGATGGGTATTAGCTTCAATTTTTTTTTAAAATCAGTAGTTTTAAAATATTATATTGGTTGTTTTTGATATTGCGTACTCAAACTTCAAGATTGCTCCCAACTTTTGTTTCAAAAGGATTAGAGAAAGTAATAATAAAAATTGGAACGCTTTTGAGCAAATTTGAAGCGCCTGGATTATTTTTCATTGACATTATTTATCGCTATTAAATATTATATTAACCCCCCTAACTCATAAATAAATAAACAAAATGCTTTGAAATTTTGTGTCCTCTCCTGTAGTGTTACTCGTAAAGCATGTAAAATTTCAAATTGCTGAGGTGAAAATTGCAAAA
>JAOUZG010016477.1:378639-431350 GCA_026289955.1 Argiope argentata | reverse complement strand
ATTTGCCTGAAGTTTTCTAATATCTTCTCAACGCAAAATTAATAATAATTGACATTACTACTCTAAAAAAGGGAAGGTAATCGATTTTGTTGGGTCACAAGTAATAATTATTATAGATTCTGAATTTTAACTATTGTCAATTCTTTAACTATTATAGATAAGACTATTTCATTCTGAGAATTAGTTATTGATTGAAAGCATTTGGAAAAAATTAAGAGATTTAACGCAAAAATTGCAAAGCTTTCTCAAGTATTAAACATATATATATCTATATATATATATATATATATATATATGAATCAAAAATACTAATTTAAATAAGCCATGCCTTTTGTTCGGGCACTCATGTATGTATGTGTAATTCTCAGCTTTCCTATGAGTACAAACATTTCTGCACTAAATTATTATTTGCAAAAGAAATTGTTTTGAAGAAAGACTGAAATTAATTTTTAAATCAAGTGAACTTCATTTTTGGAGAACTAATCCCTTTTTATATGATATAGACGAAAATATAAAAAAAATTTAATCAATTTTCTTTAAAATATGTCACTTTTTTCTATAAGAATTAAGATTTAAAATGTGAGGCATTAGAAAAGTATTATTTAAAATGAAAATTCATTCAGATACTTTTCCACCTGTTTTTCAAAGTGTGTTAAATATGAAACAAAGCAATTTTCAAAATTCCTATTGATTAAAATTGGTGCGTGGGTAAAAGGTTTACTGAAAATTAGCAAATGTTTTGTGCTTGGGAGGTCTGCCTTTCATTTGCCCTCTTCGTGGGTTTACTTCGCATTTTTCCTCCTTTTATGACTCCATTTCCGGGAAAAATTATCAGAAGAAAATTATCAATATCTTTCTTTTAAATAGGCAATTATCGAACACATGCGGAGATTTGAATAGGTTTTTTCTCTATGACTCTTTCTGATATTTCCAGTTTTATTTTATTTTCGGCTTATTACCTTTAAAAGCTGTAGTTTTAAATTTAAAAAATAATAATTGTTATGAGACTAATTTTATTTTATTATTTACTAAATTTGAAATTGATAATTTTTAAGACTCTCTCTTTTAAACCTCTGGTGAATATATTTGATTCATTAATCTTGATTGTGATTATTGTAAATTTCAATTCGAAATGTTCTCAAAACATAGTTTATCTGACTTAATGTCAAAGAAATAAATGAAGTTAAAATACAAAGTCGCAGGAGACTATGCGATCTTATACAAAAAAGAAAGTTCATAAAATATTCAAAAAATGTGTTTAAATGACATTTGAATGGACACTAGGGATTTTTTAAATCTGATTTAAAATTTTATTCCAGGCAATGATATTAATTACTAAATTTGTCGCTTATTGTATAATGTCATTACTTATAATTTGAAATTTAATGCAGTTGTACATCCTATAAGTCTTACTTAGTTATTATTTTATTGTAAAATCAAATTATTTTCTTCTTAATTTTTATGAAAACAAAAGAGTATATATATTTGCTGAATGACAATGCAGTAAAAAATTTAATTCATAGAAAAATTATAAAAATTTAAAAGTCCAAGCTCTTCTACGGTAAACTTGTAGAATAGTGTAGTAGAATAAGACTATTAATGAAAAAAAATTAATTGAGTAAAAATCTTATTTTTTTGGAGGTTACGAGAAGCAAACTTAGTATTCGCGACATTTTACTATAAAGAAATGTGATATGATGATGGCAAAGTAAATGATCAAGATTTTAATTTATTAACGGTTATAAAATATTTTAACAGTATTATTTTTTCGATACTATGAAATTAAACCAGTCTTAGTTATTCTTAGAAATACAAACTCAAATTAATAGCAGAATAAGAAATAAATTCACTTCATATAAAATTTATGCAAATATATACATTTTTTTTTCAGGAAATTTTTGTCCTAATCCCTAATTTTGAGAAATAATTTTACCATTATATGAATAAAAAATATTTTAATAAGTTTATAATTTTTTAAAAAAAGTTCAAAAGATCTTACACGTTTAATTTATAACAGCTAGAACCTCATCAAAGCAAAAATTTTAAATATATTTTTAAAGCAAGTTTTATGCAATGTTATACATAACAATTGAAAATCGATTTCCAATTCCCACACAGAATTGCTGCATTTTGAAATTATAAGGTAATTAAATTGTTTCTAGAAATAGAAAAAAGAATGAACTATTCTCACAAAGCGAAAATACGGCACAATAAGCAACAGTGATGCTGTTTCCAGGTGGGTGGAATAATTATTCCTCTATTGTCCAGAAAGGGAAAACAATATCTTTACTAAATTTGTGACACTTAAAAGTAGTAAACAATATACCAAATATCAAACTATGATGGAAATGGAAAAAATTAATTTTAAAAGAATCTCTTTTCAGAGCAATGGATAAATATATTACGTAATCTATTCTTTTAAATTGTATTTAAAACAGACATTTTAGAAAAAAAAGTTGTTTTATACATTTTTAAAAATATTTTTTTAAAGAATACAATAAGTGGATAGAATGAATGTAAAATTAGTTATGCTTAGAATAATCAATTCATCTAATGATTACTTCTAATTCTATACAATAAAGGAATGATTTCTTTTACAACTATCTTTAAAATCATATCCATTGAACTATGCATTTTGTATGATAAATATTTACACAAAACCACCTTTTTTTTGTTCAAAATATGTTTAACAAAAATGAATATGAGATCTCTTTATTTTATAATGCGTAAAAAATAACCAACTTAAAAAAATTATTAATATAAAATTAATCTTTCTCAATTTAATGCACCATGAAACCTCATGATAAACACTAGACAATGCTTCGTTGTCAAAAACAGAAAAAAGTGAGATAGAATCTTCAAAAACTGCAATTTGAAATTCAAGTAAATTATTCGCAATATTGTGTTGATATCTCAGTAATGATAAATTTACCCTCAAGCACTGAAAAATGCATTGAATAATAATAAAAAAATATTGTGTTCATGATTCTTAAAAACTAATGCACGATAGTCTTATTTTTTAATGAATGGGCCAAAAAGACGTTGAAGGAGCCAGTCGGATTCAATTTTATGTACGATAGTAATGTAAAATCTTAAAGTTGGCTATAGTCAAATGTGTTGTAAGTGAAAGAGTAATAAAAAAAGTGGATTCCTTTCAACCTAAAATAGCAAATTTTTACAACTCTCCTTATTGACAATATGTTATCTCAAAACGGCCTGAGCCCAAACCTCTGAAAGAAAAGAAGGGTATCGTGTAATCCCCACCCTTCCAGGGGGAGGAAAGTAAGTCATAGAAACACAAAGTATTCTTCCCTTGTGTCCTCAGGGTGCCGTCTCCTTAACGGGAATAAAGATAAAAGGAGAAATCTGTGAATGGATTGAAAGGTGACCAGACTTGTATTCTTGGAATAATCGTAACACTGAATATCTTATCACTGAAATCTATTGGAGCAGTGACTTCTCACTTTACGATAATATCACTTTAGTATGATTAGTCACCCTTCCCCTCAATTGTAGCGACCTTGACTTTCCAATATTCACATTTGACAATCCGTTATCGTATGAATATGAGTTTATTTGCTTCGCTGGCGCCATCTATTGGTAGAATTTAGAAATGAATGGAAAATTTTAAAGAAATTGCATTTATTTTTAATTCAACGCTTTCAGAAAATTCTTTACTCAAATAAATGAATTAAATAAATAGTATTGAAAAAGAATTTAAAAAAATAAGTTGAAATAGATAAATTAATTCGACCACATGTTTCTTATATTATGAAATTAAGTATTAATTATAATTAATAAATTTTCAATTTAATAATAATTAATAATTTTTCAATTTAATAATAATTAATAATTTTCAATTAATAATATGATTGAAATAACAGATATTTGGAACAAATATTTAAAAATAACAATAGCAAAATTATTTGTTACTCAAAAAAAGGTGGATTATGCATCTCTACGTAACACTGAATTGCTTATCACTGAAATCTATAGGAGCAGTGACTTCTCACTTTCCGATAATTTCACTGTAAAGTGATTAGTCACCCCTCCCCTCAATTATAGCGACCTTGACTTTCCAATATTCGCTGTTGTTATTGCTGTTACATGAGTAGGGATGACGAATATTTTAGAAACGGTTATTACGTAAGCAATATCAAAAAGTCACAGATTTCAGTGACCAATACTTTTCAAAAATGGGTGTGATTCAAATCACTGACACGTTCTTATTGGTTAATATTTCGATTTCAGGTCTTGGATCACGATAGAAAGTAACAATCGATACGATCTGTCCAATGGACGCTCTCGAAGCAGATGTCAATCATGCATTTGAAAAGTCCCTTACCCACTGATGCGCTTTCCAGGAACAGCCCCCCCCCACACACAAATAGTTGGGGAAGGTGGCCGGTGGTGGGACTTTTGATCACACGCAGTGAGCTTCCTATTTCAAAAAGAGTCAATTCTCCCCATCGCTGGAAGCTATACGCGGCTTGACTAATCTTACGAAAACTAGATTTCTTCCGCATTCATCTTCACAGAAAAATACTAACTTGTGTTTTTAAACAAGTTTCGGCCGATATTCAATGCTTCAAACAAAATTATTAAGGATTTATATCTATTCTTAACTGGATATAAATACTATAATTACTAAATATCTACGATTCAAGCGATTTAATAAGTTCATAATTAAATTTTCTGTGCCTGGTTAGCATGAGAATTCCGTTACTCTGAAGGATTTCCCAGTTTTTAAAGTCAGAATTATGGCTTATTAAGCTGTTTTAAAGATTAAAGGACCATTTTAAATTAATTGCCAATGATAAATTTTTCTTCATTGATTTATAAAAACATTTTGGGAAAGATGCACAAAAACTCCTGCAAATTTAAATACTTTTTTTAATTTTTATAACAGAGAATGTAAAGGCTTGCATCACGTATATATCAATAAATTTGTTTAGATATCATCAATATTATGGCTGGCAATATGATAAAAAAATGCTTCGTTTGTTAAAATTTCGTGGATTTCAGAATTCATCGGGAATTAATTTATAATGTTCCCATTTAAGATATTCTTTTACTCTTTTTGCTTTAATTAATTTTCTTTAAAATATTTTTTATTGGAATGAACTTAAATAAATTAATAATTAAAATAATATTTCTTCTGCCTTTTTTCTTTCTTTCTTCTTCAAGGTGTTTTAAGTGTATATAAAAGAGAATTGATATCATTAGACTCAAAAATTTAATCTCTTGTATTTTCAAAAACGCCATTTCAAGAAAATATCTGTAATGTATACTGAGTCTTATTCAATCTAAACGTAAAATTTTAACCCCTTGACATACGAATTTGTTTTACTTAAATTATTATTTTAATTAGATGACGCATACTATCTTAAATATATATTGTTATCTTTATTCATATAATAATATAACGAGCATTTGAGATGTTGAAGCCTTTCTAGGTGATTTTTTTCATTTTTAAATGCTTAATCGTGTTCACTTAGTTGCAGGCTTAAAACTGAAATAATTCGTTGCGCGTGTTAGACATGTCAATGTTTACAAAGGGGTTAAAAAATTGTATGGAAATTTCTGAAAGTAAAAGATGATAAATTGCTGAATGCAACCTGCCTTTCGATTATAAGTCATGCATACTCTATATTCTATTGTCTAGATATTATTTTTAGTAAAATTATATTTTATGTTTTCAGATAAAGTTTTAATAAAAGAAATGGATAAAAACTATTTTTTTAAAACCATAAATTTCTTTAATTGTAAAATATTGATTATAAAAACTAAAATACCTTCAAATTTACATTCTTATACATTCAAATAAATTCTGCATTTTTAAGAAATCCCTATTGTAACATTTTTAGCCGTGTTTCACAGAAAGCGTTTTAAAAAATCGGTTTTGTGTAGGAAGGATATAGATAAATGCGTGTTTGTGTCTCTCAAAAAATATATACTTTTAGGAATTAAAAAGTAATATTTTGAGCAAATGGAATGGCTTGAAATGTTAAATTTTAAACTTATAGCCGATAAAAATGCCTTAAAAATATTTTATAATGAAAATAAAATTTATAATGTAATGATTTAAAATGAACCAATTTCTAACGATTTTAAAAAAAACTGTATACCTTAACATAATTACTGAGCCAAATATCAAATTTGCTGAATATTCTTTAACGATAATTGCGTTTCTAAATAAGAGAGAAGGGGGGAATTCGCTTGAAGTTTACTAATATCTTCTCAACTCGAAATTAATAATAATTGACATTACTACTCTAAAAAAACGGAAGGAAATCGATTTTGTTCGGTCACAAGTAATAACTATTTCATTCTGAGAATTTGTTATAGATTAAGAGCATATATAAAAAATTAAGAGATTTAGCTCAAAAATTGCAAAGCTTTCTCAAGTATTAAACAAACATATATATACATCAATCAAAATTACTAATTTAAATACGTCATGCCTTTTGTTCTGGCACTCATGTATGTATGTGTAATTCTCAGCTGTCTTATGAGTACAAACATTTCCACACTAAATTATTATTCGCAAAAGAAATTGTTTTGAAGAAAGACTGAAATTAATTTTTAAATTAAATACACTTCATTTTTGGAGAACTGATGCCTTCTTAAATGATATAGACGTAAATATAAAAAAATTTAAATCAATTTTCTTTAAAGCATGTCAGTTTTTTCTATAAGAATTAAGATTTAAAATGTGAGGCATTAGAAAAGTATTATTTAAAATGAAAATTCATTCAGATACTTTTCCATTTGTTTTTCAAAGTGTGTTAAATATGAAACAAAGCAATATTCAAAATTCCTATTGTTTAAAATTGGTGCGTGGGTAAAAGGTTTACTGAAAATTAGTAAATGTTTTGTGCTTGGGAGGTCTGTCTTTCATTCGCGCTCTTCGTGGGTTCACATCTCATTTTACCTCCTTTTAGGACTCCATTTCCGGGAAAAACTATCTGAAGAAAAAGATCAATATCTTTCTTTTAAATAGGCAATTACCGAACACATGCGGAGAATTGAATAGGTTTTTTCTCTATGACTCTTTCTGATATTTCCAATTTTATTTTGTTTTCGGCTTATTGCATCTTTAACCCTCTCGATGCCAGCCGGGCGTTTTGGAAATTTACCCCCAAACCTCCAAGTCAGTCGGTTTGTTGCGTTTGTTTGCGTTTTAGGGGAGATGCCTTTTAAAAGCGGCTGATGTGTTACGCACTGCAGGAGAATCGTTTTATCACTGGCGAGCGCGGCTTATTCACAGATGATTCCCCTGTGCCTTAAGGCGGTAGAGGTGGGGAGGGACTCACAAAATAAGTTGTTTGCACAATGTTGTGTTTTGAAAGGGCTTTAAGTTTCTATTTCAACGTGTTGCTATCTCAAAATTGGTAAGATTTTATGGCTACTTATAAAGAAGTTTTCCACAGAGATATTCTCTGTTAACGATGAATGATATGTAAGCATTCCGAAACGTAATTTTTTCCCTTCGGATAAACATTATAAGCTCGTTTTAAATATTAATGCTACTATAAAGGTATAAAGAAAAACTATTGCATTTACTTTGTGACCTATTTACATAGTAACTTTCTCAGAAAACAAGTAGAGACTCTTGTTACTGTGGAGGACAATCGTTTCATATTTCTAGCTACTAAATCTATCATGAAACGGTCGTCAGAAGTTTAAATGCCGGGGACAAACGACATCTTTCAAACAGCATAACACCCCCCCCCCAAAAAAAAAAAATTAGATTTTACTTTCCCCGTCCTTAGAGTGAGATAAGCTTTAGAAATGGTGCGTTCCTTGCCCGAATGTCATTCTGCAAATTTTTCTTCAGTTGTGAATTTCTACTCTTTATTATACAAATTGTGAATCGTTTTTTTATCAGAGTAATTTTTTATTAAAACAATTTTACCTTTTTAAATTAAAACAATTTTACCTGCTACTGATGAAGTGACAGTGATCTGTTAAACGAAGATGATGGTTGCCCAAAAAATAATGTTTTAGCTGTTTTGATGTTTTACATTTTCTTGAATTTCATTTATTTTTCTTGATTCATTGTAAAATGAAGTTTTAAAACTATCACATCTATTTCCTGCTTTATTTTGATGTAACAAAAAATTAAGCAGTAGCATATGTCATTTTATCTACTATTGACAAACGATTGTTTTAATGACATTTTAAGTTTTATGAAAAATAAGGAATTTTTTTTTGTAGATATTTGTTCTAACTTTTATTTCAATGATTGAAAAGTGATTTATTAAAATTTGTGCGTGATACACTCATGCGTAAATTTATGGAAACTTAATATGGAACGTTTGTTCTAAAATTCATTTTATTTCATTGTAATTAGATCTTGTCTTAACAATACTAAAGAAAAAGTAAATAACATTTTAAAATCCGAAATTATGCTTGAAAAATTTATCATGACGGTTTATACCAAAAGAAGTAATATTTATTACAAACTAAAGTAAAATGCTCAGACTAGAAACTGAAGGAATGTGTTTGCGATATATATTTCACTGAGTAATTTTCCCCCTAAATTTATTGAGCAATTTTTAATATCAGTATTAAATAATGTTTAAAAAATGTCATTTGATTTATCGAATTGCTTTTATAGATAAGATAGAAATATTTTTAAATATATATTTATCTCACACTCGCTTTCGATTATTTAAGCAGAAACAAGAATGTATAAGCTTTCGGAAACAAAACATGAAAACATTTTTAAAAATTTAATTGAAGGTAAAGACTCTTTGTATTACGATTCAAAGTTCAAAATAATGTTTTACATTCAAAAATTCAATGAGAGTAACAATATATATTAAATAAAGTTGATACTGACTTCAAAAAGTAAAAGAATTCTCAACTGAATGTTAAAAGAACAAATTTTAGAAGTGTCTTCCAAAAGGCTCTTGTTTTCACATTTTTTTTTTAAATTCAAGGTATGCTTTCATTTTAATATTAAATAAAGATTTAAAACATTATCTCGTCTGTCCCTAAGTTGAATTGACATCTGTACCATGTAAAAAATATTCTAATTGCATTCATTTATACAATATACATGTCGCATACTATTATAATGTAAAAGAAATTGCCTTCTAATATCTATATTATTATTTAGTTTTGACAATACAATATTGTATTAATATTTTAAAAGTATATCGGGGAAAATTAAAAAAAATTATAATGTTTTTGAAATTGGCATTAATACCAGTTTTTATTTCATTAGTTTGAAATCTAATATAAATTTTCTAAAAAATATTTTCGAAATTATATTGTGAAAAAAAGTTGTCAAATATTTGGCGATGAAAAAAATACCCCATAAAGTCGATGAACGAAACGTTTCACGCTAAAAAGCATCAACACATTAGAACACTTCGACCGGTTGAAAATGCAACTCCTCGGAAAACCGCAAAGCAATAGCTCAAAGGGGAACTGTGACAGATTTATTACTTCGGACCCCAGCAAGTAACTGCCCCTCAGCTTGGAAGAGCCCATGTCGTCCAGAGACACCCGAGAAAGTCTGGATGTTAAAGGGAGTGCTCTTTGAAAAGGGCTTGGAGGTTAAAGAGTTAAAAGCTGTAGTTTTAAATAAAAAAAATTGTTATGAGACTAATTTTATTTTAGTATTTACTAAATTTGAAATTGATAATTTTTAAGAATCTCTTTTTTAAACCGCTGGTGAATATATTTGATTCATTAATCTTCATTGTATTATTGCAAATTTTAATTCAAAATGTTCTCAAAACATAATTTATCTGACTTAATGTGAAAAAAAATAAATGAAGTTAAAATACGAAGTAGCTGGAGACTATGCGATTTTATGCAAAAAAGAAAGCTCATAAAATATTCTGAAAATCGTTTCAAATGACATTTGGATGGGCACTAGGGATTTTTTAACTGATTTAAAATTTTATTCCAGGCAATGATATTGATTATTAAACTTGTCGCTTATTGTATAATTCCATTTGTTATAATTTGAATTTTAATACAGTTCTACATCTTATAAGTCTTACTTAGTTATTATTTTTTTGTAAAATCAAATTATTTTCTTTATTTTTATGAACACAAAAGAGTATATGCATTCCCTTATGACAATGCATTAGGAAATTTAACCCATAGAAAAATTGTAAAAATGTTAAACGTGCAAGCCCTTCTACGGTAAACTTGCAGAATAGTGTAGTATAATAAGACTATTAATAAAAAAACTTTTAAATAACTTTTAATAAAAAACTTTTAATAAAAAAACTTTTTAATAAAAAACTTTTAAAACGTCATTTTTCTGGAGGTTACGAGAAACAAACATAGTATTCACAATATTTTACTATGACGAAATGTGATATTTTAATGGCAAAGTAAAAAATTAAGATTTTAATTCATTAAGGGTTATAAAATATTTTAACAATACTATTTTTTCGATACTAGGAAATCAAACCAGTTTTAGTAATTCTTAAAAATACACATACACAAGTAGAACAGGAAATAAATTCCTTCCCCCTAAAAATTATGCAAATATATACATTTTTTGTTTTGTTTCAGGAAATAAATAACTCTCCCTAATTTTGAGAAATAATTTTACCATTATATGAAGTAAAAAATGTTTTAATAAGTTTAAATTTTTTTCAAAAAGTTCAAAAGATCGGACACGTTTAATTTATAACAGCTAGAACCTCATCAAAGTAAAAATTATAAATATATTTTTTAAGCAAGTTTTATGCAGTGTTATGCATAACAATTGAAAAACGATTTCCAATTCCTATAAAGAATTACTACGTTTTGAAATTATAAGGTAATTTTAAAGAAAAGAAGAAAAAAAAAGATATATTCTGACAAAGCGAAAATACGACGCGATAAGCAACAGTGACGCTGTTTCCAGGTGGCTAGAATTAATTTTTATCTATTGTCCAGAAGGGGAAAACAATATCTTTACCAAATTTGTCACACTTAAAAGTTGTTAACAATGTAGCAAATATTAAACAATGCAGGAAATGGAGAAATTTAATTATAAAAGAATCTTCTTTCAGAGCAATGGATTAATATATTACGTCATCCATTCTTTAAAATTATATTTAAAGCATGCATTTTAGAAAAAAAAAGTTTAAATATTTTTTTCAGAATTCAAAAACCCGATGAAAATGAATATAAATATAAAATGAATGTGCATGAATATAATATTAAAATGAATGATAAAATGAATATAGTTATGCTTTGAATAATCCACTCACTAATGATTATTTCTAATTCTATAAATAAAGGAATGATTTCTTTTACAACGATCTTTGAAATCACATCCATAAAACTATGCATTTTGTATAAGAAATATTTACAAGAAAGCTTTTTTTTCTCCAAAATATGTGTAACAAAAATGAATATAAGATCTCTTTATTGTATAATGGGTAAAAAATAAACATTTTAATACACAATTAATCATTCTCTTGTTAATGCACCATGAAACCTCATGATAGACACTAGACAATGCTTCGTTGTCAAAAACAGTAAAAAATGAAATAAAATTATCAAAAACTGCAATTTGAAATTTAAGCAAAATAAATCGCAATATTGTGTTGATATCTCAGTAATGATAATTTTACTTTGAAATACTGAAAAATGTATTAAATAATAATAATAAAATGTATTCATACGTCTTAAAAATTTATACACAATAGTTTTATTTTTTAATGAATGGACCAAAAAGACAATGAAGGAGTCAGTCGATTTCAATTTATTCACGATATTAATGCAAAAACTTTAAGTTGGCTATAAGCAAATGTGTTGTGAAAGAGAAATAAAAAGAGTAGCTGATTCCTTTCAACCTAAAATCGCAAATTGTTACAACTCCCCGTATTGACACTATGCTATCTGAAAACGGCCTGAGCCGACAGCTCTGAAAGAAAAGAAGGGTGTCGGGTGATCCCCGACCCTACAGGGGGAGGAAAGGAAATCCTAGAAATACAAAGCATTCTCCCCTTGTATCCTCAGGGTTCCGTCTCCCTAACGGGAATAAAGATAAAAGGAGAAATCTGTGAATGGGTTGAAACGTGACTGGACTGGTTATTCTCGGAATAATCGTAACACTGAATTGCATATCACTGAAATCTATCGGAACAGCGACTTCTCACTTTTCGGTGAAGTCGCTGCAAAGTTATAAATCACAGCGGGCCTCACACTGATAGTGACCTTGACTTTCGAATATTCGCATTTAACAATGCGCTACTATATCATCATCGTATTGCCTGTGACGTGAGTCGTACCGTCTCTGGACGGTCACACGTGACCCCAACAATAGTAATTCGCTTATTCACTTCTCTGGCGCCATCTATCGGTAGAATTTAGAAATAAAAAAATTTAAAGAAATGACATTTATTTTTAATTTAACTTTTTCAGAAAATTCTTTAATCTAATAAATAAATTAAATAAATATTATTGAAAAAAGATTTTAAAAAATATGTTATAATAGATAAATTAATTCGATCACGTGTTTCGTACATCAGTAAATAAAGTATTAAATATTATTAATAAATTTTAAATTTAATAACAATTAAACATTTTTAATTAATAATATGATTGAAATAACAGATATTTGGAACAAATATTTAGAAATAGCAATATCAAAATTACTTGTTACTCAAAAAAAGGTGGATTATGCATCTCTAAAGCGAACTAGTCTAGTAACACCATCTCTTCCCGGTGTGGTGAATACTATCTATATATACCAGCCAACATCCCTCGGACCGAAGTGCACTTTTGGCCCAACGGATTTGGTACTGGACTACTAACCAAAAGGTACGGAGTTCGGGCCTAGCGCTCTCCGCTAATCACCCTAAACCGGTAACAAATCAATGACACATCCAAATCAATGACACATCCTAAAAGCCAGCCAGTACACTGGGTAGGTGTCACTTCCAACAAGCACCACTTCTCCGAGCTGAATGTCTCGTCCTTTCCTCTGCTGTTCGTTTCTTTGAATTATTGGGTTGTTCGGAAAGTAATTTCGTTTTTTCCCGTCAGAGGACTTAATTACGTTTTTTCGAAACCAACTTCACACTTAAGCCGCATAACCATTATATGTCTTGAGAGCTGATATTGCAAGGCTTGTGTGTGAAAAAGTTCTATTAATTCTACGCAGTAGTTTTTGGTTGGTGCCCTTTTAAATATGGAGAGCAATAAGCAGCATTTTCGTCATATTTTACTTTTTTACTTCAGAAAAGGTAAAAATGCTGTTCAAGCGAGAAAAAAATTGACGGATGTGTATGGAGAAGGCGTGTTAACAGTACGCCAGTGCCAGAACTGGTTTGCAAAATTTCGATCCGGCAATTTTGATGTCGAAGATGCACCACGGTCTGGAAGGCCGGTCGAAGCTGACAAAGATGCGATAAAGGCATTAGTTGATGCAAATCGGCGAATAACCACACGAGAGATCGGTGAGAGATTAAATTTGTCGAATTCGACTGTTTATGGCCATTTGAAAGGTATTTTGGAAAGGAAATTTGTGTCGTCGCGTTGACGCGTGTGATTCGCTCCTCAAACGTCAAGAAAATGATCCATTTTTGAAGCGGATTATTACTGGGGACGAAAAATGGGTTGTATACAACAATGTTAAACGCAAGAGGTCATGGAGCAGAAAAGATGAACCGGCTCAAAGCGTGTCAAAAGCCAACATTCACCAAAAAAAGGTGATGCTCTCCGTTTGGTGGGATGTCAAAGGAATCGGTTTTTTTTAGCTTTTGCCGGACAATACAACGATTAATTCAGAAGTCTATTGTCATCAACTGGACAATTGAATGATTCACTTAAAGAGAAGAGGCCCGAATTAATCAACAGGAAGGGTGTAGTGTTCCACCAGGATAATGCGAGACCTCACACAAGTTTGGTCACTCGCCAAAAACTTTTACAGCTTGAATGGGACGTACTGCAACATCCACCATATTCTCCAGATCTGGCGCCTTCCGACTACTATTTGTTCCGGTCCCTGCAAAATTTTTTGGATGGCAAAACCTTTACCTCAAATGAAGATGTCAAAAACCACCTGAACCAGTTTTTTGCTAGCAAGGACCAAAACTTTTATGAGAGGGAAATTATGTTACTGCCAGAAAGATGGCAAAAGGTGTTGGACCAGAATGGCCAATATATAATTTAATAAAATATTTATTCATTATACGAAAACTGTCTTTCATTTTCACCAAAAAAAACGAAATGACTTTTCGAACAACCCAATAAATATTCGGATCTAAATCTTTCCCTGATATCTGTGATTAACTGCTGGCGATATTTTGTTCTTTTGTTCATATTAACTTCATTTACTTGATCGAAATCAGGAACACCAACTTGACGGAAATCCTGCAAAAATGAGTTAGGGCACAAAGGAATAAGTTCAGAGTCATTTTCTGCAGACAGATTCTGCATCACACAAGACCGTAACCATTTCTTCGTAAGATAATAAAGCTTTTCCTAGAACCCTTCTCAGAATTTGCTTCATAACACCAACTAATCTTTCCCAGAAACCTCCCCACCAGGAGGCGGTCGGGGGATTAAAAAGCCATTCTATTCTTCTGGTTCTGCTAAACTGTGTTATTTCATTCCAATCCACTAATTTCAAATTATTAAAAGCGCCAATAAAATTACTCCCATTGTCACAATACACAATGGAGGGTTTTCCTCTTCTAGCGATGAATCTACGAACACTTTGTAGAAAAACTTCACTAGTTAAAGTTGTAAGAAGCTCAAAATGCACAGCTCTAAACACAGCACATGTATAGATGCAAATCCAAGCTTTACTCTCACCCTTTAAATGCACCGGTCCAGCTAAATCAAAACCGATGATCTCAAACACTGAAGCATCCTTCACTCTATTTTCAGGAAGTGAAGACGAGGGAGTAGTCATATTTCTTTTTGCGTGCCTTAAGCAAACGACGCATTTCGATAAAACTGAACGGAGAGTTTTCCTTGCATTCAAAATCCAATAATGTTCCTTTAGAATGTTCAATAGCATCTGAACTCCTGCATGCGAATTCTTTTTGTGTTCAATAATTATCAATCTCTCGATAACTTGGTGATGAGGTGGTAAAATGATAGGAGTTTTGAAATCACCTGAATCCTTTCGAAACGTTAATTTTGTCTTCACTCTGAGGACGCCTTTCTCATCTACGCATGTTGACAAAGAATTCAATTTCTTTCTGTTGACTTCATTAACAAAGTATTGGTCTTGTATTATTTTGAAAATCTGTAATTCTGCTTCTCTTATTTCATGATATGATAATTCCCCAGTGATTCGAGCAGTGGGATTCCTACAGTTGAAAATGAATCTTTTCATCCAAGAAACCATTCTCAATATTCTATCATAACTTGAAAAATAATAATAGTACCAACCTGAATTATGTCTTCCGATTATGTTCTTGTCGTCCCCAATACTGTGATTCTGATTTAGAGAACACATAAACTAATAGGTTTGGGGAGTTGAGTTTGTTTTACGCCTTTCTTCCATTACAGTTGTTTCGTCACAACCAGGACTGGAGACAGGCCAATTTTCTTCGGTTTCTTCAAGCCACGCTGGTCCCTCCCACCATTTACTCTCCAGGAGTTTGTTAGCAGAACATCCTCTCGAGGGTAGATCAGCAGGATTTTGTTCTCCAGGAAGATGTTTCCATAGTGTTGGATCAGTTATTTTCCTTATTTCCTGAACTCGGTTATTTGCAAAGACTGACCAGATTACTTCACGTTGAATCCAACTCAATACAGTAGTAGAATCAGTACAGAAGTTTTGTTTGACTCTATCCCACTGGAGACCACTAATCACAGATCAGCAGAGTCGTGCTCCCACCGTTGCAGCAAGTAACTGAAGACGAGGAATAGTTAGTTTTTTCACAGGGGCAACTCTGGTTTTGGCAGCGAAAAGATTTACATAAACAGCACCAGCATACTCAATTCGAACGAAAACTGCCGCGGCATAGGAAAATTGACTAGCGTCAGAAAAGGTATTCACACTAATATCTTGTTGGTTACTTGTAAAAGGCGAAAAACCGCGATTAATCGATAAATTGTTCAAGGAGTCTAACTCCTCAAACCATTGTAAAAATTCCAACTTCATATGATCTTTAACTTCTATATCCCATGGCATATTGTCTGTCCACGTTTTTTTGCAGGATTATTTTTGGTTTTAAAAGAACAGGACATAAAACCCCTATTGGATCAAATATTCTCTGTGTAATGGAGAGAATTGCTCGTTTTGATACAGTACCAAGTGTATATGTTTCCAACCAGTTCAAATTAACTTTCAGCGTGTCTTCTTTACAATCCCAAATCAATCCTAATACTGAGGTAATTTGGTGAATTTCATTATCTCCAGTATACTTCCATTCTCTTAGATTAAATTTTCCTTCAGCTAAGATATGATGAGCCTCTTCAATAAAAGGTAATATCTCAGATTTGGCATCCAAACTTGTGATTAAATCGTCCACGTAAAAGCATCGCAGAAGCATTTCAGCAACTCTTTTGTTGTACTTTGCATTTTTCAGATATTTTTTCAAATGATGTTCTAGCACAGCTCCTAAAAGAAAAGGACTACTCTTTACTCCAAACACCACTCGAGAGTGTCGATTAATATTTTCTTTTCCTTGCCACCAAAAAAATGTAAGATATTTCCTATCTTCTGGTCTCACACTTATTTGCAAGAAAGCTTTCTCTATGCCAGCAATGAGGCCATATTTATGCTCTCTGAATCTAAGAAGAATATTAGGTATCAGTTCTAATAAATTCGGTCCTGATTCTAAACACTGGTTCAATGATGGGGATCCAACTTGTCTGGCAGAGGCAACAAAAACTGGACGTACTTTTGTTGTCCCCGGCTGTTTTACAACAGCTCTGTGAGGCAAAAAATGTTCAAAGTGGCCAGATAAGGACTCAACTGGGTCATTTTCAATAATACCTAATGATTCCCACTCTGTGAATACGTTATCATATGAGGGAAACAAGCCTTCAAGATTCAGTTTTCTAGTTGTAGTTTCCAGTCGTTTTATAGCTATCTCTTTATTGTCAGGTAGAGGGAGATGATCTTCTTTCCATGGGAGAGAAACTTCGTACCTTCCATCTTCATTTATTCCAACAGATTCCTCAAAATTCATCTTGATCCGATTTTCCGTTTCCGTTTTAGATTTTATCTCAGCAGGATCACTAATCCCTAGGACTTCTAGACTGAAAAGATCCGAAATGCTTGCTTCTTTTACAAACATCGAAATAACCATCATAGCAGCATCTTCTTTTTCAGAGGCCAAGTTCGTTTTCCCCATTAGTGTCCATCCCAGATAGGATTCTAAAGCTAGCAATCCATTAGATAGAACTTTTCTTTTTCCAGTAAAAAGCCTTCCCGCAACATCTGCTCCAATGAGAACATCAATGAGCCCTGAATCATCTTCTATATCAAATATTTGTATGTTCATCGACTTTAATTCCTCAATCCATGGATGGATCGAAACAGAGGGGACGTCCTCACAAATAATGTCCTGATCAATAACATCAGAGTTACAATAAAAATTTTCATCTAAGCTTTATAGTTCAATTTTATATACATTATGTACCTCCTCGCTAATTTTTCTTCCTCCAAAAAGGGCTTGAGACAAAAGTTGCTGTCGTGAGGGCTTTAGACCAAGAATAGAAACTGTCTCTTTTCTAATATATGATTTTTGAGAACCCGAATCAAACATTGCTCTTACATTTAAATTGCAATTTTCTCCTATTATTTTAACCTTTAAAGTCTGCAACAAAACTTGTTTACTGCAGGACATACTGGCCAAATTTACTGACCTAAAATTCTGGTCTTTATTCTCCTTTTCTAAATTACGGAATGGAGCTTTATTCGTATTTTTATTTTGATTTACCTCGTTACACATTATTGCATCATGCATCTTATTACAAATGATACATTTTATGAAGCATTTGCACTTTCCAGACTTGTGTCCTACTTTTAAACATTTAAAGCAACAGCCCTTGGCCTTTAAAATTTTGATTTTATCAATGTGAGACATTTTTTGAGCTCTAAAGCAATTTGTAGCGTCATGTTTACCATTACAGAAAATGCATAATTTCTCTGAATCAGCAGTAGTACTTAGTAAATTAGCTGCAGTACATATTTAATTTAATTTATTTTCGCTTTTATGTAAAAATTCATCCTTTAATCCAAAACCACTCATAGACAAGTTAATTCTTTCTTCAGCTTCTACTTCCGTTTTTAAAAATGTTAATAAATTATCAAGTCTACCTTTTGAATCTATACCAAAATCCAAATTTGAGTTTCTCTGCCAAACTCTAAGAAAATCTTCAGGCAAACAAGATTCAACTAAAGGATAGAGTAAAGCTGCACTTTGGTCAGTAGTAACACCTAGCGTTTCAAGTGCACGAATCTGTTGCTCTAGACTATCATATAATGCACATAAATTATTTGATGAAAAATTTGACTTACTATTTTTCAAAACCAACTTCAACAATTCCTTAACATATACCTATACTTGTAAATCGTTGTGACCAAATCTTGTTTTTAAACAATCAATTGCTTTAGGATAATTATCGCCAGTTGGCGGAAAACTTTCAATCACTTCTCTCGTCCGAGAGCCTTCAACGGTAGCTTGTAATAAATATTGAAACTTATCAGAATGTTCAATACCGGAATCAACATGATTTTTTTCGAATTGGCTCCAAACCTAAAGTCACTCTTTAACGTCACCGTCGCACTTTCTTAATTCCAATCTAGGTAATTTGAACCTTTTTTCAATAATATTTTCATGAGAATCTATTGCAGAGTTACCTTGGGAAGAATTCATGATGGTACCTCCATTTTGCTGATGATTTAAAATCCTTCTAGCTCTTTTTTCAATCCTTATAGCTCTGTCACGAAAATCTTCAACCACTTCAAATTCTTTATCAAATTCAATCTCTGAAAGAAGTTCAAGGACGCTCGAGTGAGTAATTTCTAGCCGTTCTGCTTTCGATTTAAAAACATTCAGTTCCGATTCCAGTTCAACAACATCAACTCTTTCCAATGTCATCAGCTCCGTTAATTTATTTTGCGCTTTCGTAAAAGCAGCTCTGTCTGCCTTCCGTGATTTCTTCAAAGCTTCAAGATTTGCCATGTCAGCAACTATTGTAAACACAGTCCTGTCGCGGACACCAAAAAATGTTGTATTATCACAAAGTAATACGCTATTGCGCTACCAGCGCATCTATGAACTGCGTCTACTGATAATAGCTTTAAGAAACTCGAAAGACCTTTAAAAAGTTAGCTGAAAGTTTAAGAAAAAATAAGCAGGCCTTTAATTGCATCCATTACGTTTATTCTTCAGAACACACACTCAAAAAAAAATCTATGTACATTGCACGTTCAAAACCAAAACAGTAATTAGGTTACAGTTAACAACAATCATTATGTACAGTTAACAAAATCAATATCAAATAAAAGACAGGTAGACACGACACTGGTACTGGTTCTTCCAGAGATACAGGCACTGGTGTTGAAGAATCACTGGGTTTATGATCCTCTCCTTCGTTAAAAATAGTGGGTTCTTCAATACGTTTGCGAAGATCTCTCTCGATAGGAGAACCTACTTCAAGAGGATAGAGACGCTGAATAGGTCGAAGTAAGTCTCCTTGCTTGGTGCGAACTTCGACTAGACGAACGGTAGCGCTAGCTTCATAAGCCAGATAACATCTAGGATACTGAAGCCGACTTTTGGTTTAGTGGCTATGCTACTCGGCTACTGGCCCTAGCGTCGCAGGTTTGTATCGTGACCTTTACCCGGTAGAATGGTGACCTTGACAACTCAGCCTCTCGCAACAGTCGTGGCGCCATCTACCCGCTGGAAAAGTCGTCAAATTCACTTAACGCAAAGTAAGCAATTAAAAAAAAGCCGCCAACCTCACTTCCCGCAAGCAAAACAAAGTCGTCAAACACACTTGATGCAAGCAAGCAAAGTCATCAGACACACTTGACGCAAGCAAAGCAAAGCCGTCAGACACACTTGATGCAAGCAAAGAAAAAGTCGTAAGACACTCTTGGCGCAAGCGAAGTAAAAGTCGTCAGACACACTTGACACAAGCAAGCAAGCAAATCAAAATTCGTGAGACACACTTGACGCAAGCAAACAGCAACTCGCCATAACACTTGGTGTCATAAAAATCGTTCGCCCTCCGCCGACTCACGGGTGGGGGAGTACAGTGATGCTAGATTCATAAGCTAGATAACTGAAGTCGACTTTTGGTATAGTGGCTATGTTACTCGGCTGCTGGCTTTACCGTCACAGGTTCGTATCGCAACTTCAATCGATGCAGAACTATTCCGTCTCTTCGATTATCTTTCCAAGAGGCCAACTGATTCTCTTGGCCTTGGTTTCAAATAAAACTATATCTCCTATAGAAAAGAGGTATCTGTTTTGCGATTTTTTCGCATAACTTCTAAGTTACCAAGATACTCAGACCGAAACATTTTCTTATATCTTCACGAAGTTTCAATCTATAAATATGTATCTTTTGTTAACTTGAATATTCAAGTTGATTACTATCTGGAATTCTACTCTCTTTGAGGTCTCTCAGAAACATCGCTGGAGTCAGTGACTGGAATTCCAGGTGTCCCGAAACATAAGTTTTTGGCCTGGAGTTTGTGACATTTTTACAATTGCAAAGGATTGTTGAAAGATCTTCATACTTTAAGTAAGACTTGCCGAGGACTTTTTTAAAGATGTTTTTCATTATACCAATCAATCTTTCCTAGAATCCACCCCACCACTATGAGCTGGGCTGAATGAACTTCCACTGTATTCTTGATACAGATGTATTTTTTGCCAATTTTTTGCCTATCTACTCTTCTCAAAGCTTGATTAAATCCATGAAAATTAGAATCATTATCAATATAGATTGTAGATGGTCTTCCTCTTCTTGCGATAAATCGACGTAAAGAGAGAAGGCATTTGTCAGTCGTAAGTGATGTTACTAATTCAAGATGTACTGCGCGGTAAACTGCAAAGGTAAATAAAACAATTCAAGCTTTGGATCCATCTTTTAAAATCAAAGGACCTGCTAGATAATTAAAAGTAGTTTCAAAAGTAGCAGAGTATCTTAAACAGTCTTCTGGCAAAGCATTCATGAAGTCCATCCAGCAAAATGTAGTTACATATTCCATGTGTTTGATTGTTGTCACGAGGTTTATTCCTATAACTCACGCCAGCAATTCCAGTCTGGAAACTGTTACAGGTTTCAAAGGAGCTATTCGGGATCGTGACTGTACGAGGTGACAGGAAACCCCCTCTTCATTTTCGCTTCTCAAATATATACAGGCTGCATACGCTAATTGAGAGGCGTCACAGAAAACGTGGAATGATATATTATTTCTTACTTTGAGATTTATTACTAGTCTTCTAGGGATCTTTAAATTATCAATGTTAGTTAAATCTCTCTTTAATTTCAAAAACATTTTGGCAAGTTCATCAGATAGTTCAGATTTCCAAGACAATTTAGCTTTCCAACAGTCTTGCATCAAAATTTTAAATCTTAAAGTCACAGGACTCAATATTCGAAGAGGGTCAAACAGCTGATTAGACGATGACAATATCGACCTTTTATTGTAGTTAATGGAATTGCATCAAAAACATCCTGTTTATAAGCACATCTTAACGTATCATCTTTTGGGTTCCATTCAAGTCCCAATACTGAGACATCTTCTTTATGCGGAGGAGATTCTTCACCGGTTCGATGAAAGGTGGATTCATCCTCATTAAATCTCTATCCTCTCAAATCAAATTTAGCGCTCAACATTATTTCCTTTGAGTGTTCAATACAGGCTCCTACTTCTTCCATCGTATCTAACTTATGATACAATTGTCAACATACATGGAAGCCTTCAATTTTTTTCGCTACCTCTTGAAGATGATCAAGATGGTTCGAGATAGTCGCGCCAAGGAGGAAAGGACTTACGTTTTTACCAAACATCACACGTTTATGGCGATAAATTTTCAATTTATGAGGATCTCCGTTTTCAAACCATAAAAATCTTAGATAGTCTCTGTCTTTGTCGTTAATACTTATCTGGAGGAATGCTTTATTGATATCAGCGATTACGTCAAAAGTTCCAAGTCAGAATCTATTCAAGATGCTTGGAATCAGTTCCACTAAATTAGGTCTTTTTTCAAAACAGCTGTTCATAGATAATTCATTCTTCTGTTTTACTGAAGCACCAAATACCGGTCGAATCTTTGTTGTTGAATTCTCTTTGATCACAACCCGACGAGGTAAGTATGTGCAAAGAAGATCATCTAATCTTGTTATATTTACAGGTTCTATTATTTCTTCTTTCAGCCATTCGTGGAAGACGTCTTCATAACTCTGTAACAAATTCTTTGCTTGAAGAATCTTAATTGTTCCCTTTTGTCTTCTTTCAGCAATCAATTGATTATTGGCAGGTGGTTACATCCTTCCAACCAGGAAAGAGACACTTCATACCGACCATCAGGAAGTCTCCTAAATGTTTTCGATAAATACTGCAAGGAAACTTCTTCCTTTTCCGCTTTTGGTTGTATTTCATCTAAATCTTTGATTCCAATTACATCAAGACTCCATAAATCTGTTTCAGAAATTCCTCCAGCTAGCATTGAAGTAACAATCAGATCAGTGTTTTCATCACGCTTTTCTCTTCTTGCACGAACCATGACCGTCCATCCTAACTTTGTTTCGATTGTAACTAAACCAGAAGATAAGAGCTTATAACATCTGGTCAGAAGTTTTCCAGCAACATCTGCTCCAATTAATAATTCTATGGGTCCCTGATGTTGATCACTCAAGTGGATATTGTTTTCTGAAAGTTCTTTCATCAACATACCATCCGCAACGGGTGGGACTGTTGCACAGATTGTTTCTTGGTCGAGGACTTCAAAGTTGCAATTGTAAGTCAGTTAGAAGTAAGTGAGAAATGCTCTATAAACGTCATGATGGCAGACCTCTGAACTCGCTCCACCAAACAAGGAATGTCACAGACTTTCTCTCAGGTGGGGTTGGTAATTCAATCTTTGCACTGTACTTTTCAAAATGTATGATCTTTGAGAAGCTAAGTAAATTATTGCCCTTATCTTCACTTTATCCTTTTCTCTTCTTAAGTGAATTACAAGATTCTGCAACAAAACAAGATGTGAATGTGAAACATTTGCCAGAGCCTGATCTTGTACGGGAATATCATTATAAGGTTTAGATTTTGTGATTTCCTTAGGAGAATGGGTTGGATTATTATTGTATAAAAGATGATGGTATAATCTTCCACAATTTAAACACTTGATTCTGGATTTACAAGAGCTGAAAATATTATTAAATTTCAAACACCTAAAGCAACTGCCTTTTTTCCTTAAAACATCTTTCTTTTGATCACCTGGTAAACTTTGAGCATATCTGTAGTCGGCACTAAAAGGATTTTTATCACATAATACACATTGAGATTTCTTCGATGTTGTGTTGCTTTGTACTGAGCTATAGAATTCCATACCCGTGGTAATATTTTTACTACGATTAAAAGAGGACTTAATTGCTTGATTTTTCTTGTTCTTATGTTCTAGCACAGACCCACTTTTCGCTAAGGTTAATTTTCTCTTAACCCTTAATTTCATTTCCAAGGAATTTCATTAATGTTTCTAACTTGTTAAACATCTCATATGATTTAAATGTTATCGAAGGCAAATATCGTTCCCAAATTCGTAAAAGATCAATAGGCAAACATGACTCAAACAAAGGGTAAAGCATGGACGCATACTTATCACTTGTTACACCTAGCATCGGAAAAAATCTTAGCTGAGTTTCGATTCTGTCGTACATTTTAATTAGTGGAAGTTCATGTTCATTATTCAGAGCATTATTCAATACTAAACTCAAAAGTTCCCTTATATTGACCTCCACTAAGACATCCTCTCTTCCGAATCATGCTTTTAAACATTCGATGGCTTGAACATAGTTTTCAGTCGTGGGGGGGAAAGGACTCAACCACCTCTCTAGCTCTGGAACCTTTAAGGGTTGACTGTATCAAGTACTGATATTTATCTTCATTGGAAATATCAGGATCTGAATCTATTTTTTAAATAATCCCCAAAAAGATAACCAATCTTTTAAAGTCCTATCAAATTTTTGCAATTCAATCTTAGACAACTTAAAATTTCTTTTTTTTTCAATAATTGAAATGTGCTTCAATTTCGCTGTCAGATTTATTTATGCAGCGTTCCAGTTTCGTTTCAAAATATATGAATTTATCTTCATAAAGTTCGGCACTTTCGATTTCCTCACATATACTTTCCTCAGAGCATTAAACATCCGTCTTTATTGAATCAAGTATATCGTTATCTAAGTTTTGAATTTTCAAATATTTCTCTCTTAACTGACTCAGTTTACTAACATAAAAAGTATCTGCTTTCATCAAATTATCTGCTAACATCAGAATTATCTGCTTTCGTTTTCAAAAATAATTCCAATTTTTCAGTAAATTTAGTAAAACAGCCACGATAAGAGCCTCTCAGTTTAATTAATGTTTCCATTTTGATGTTAATGTATTAATTAAATGCTAGTAAAAATGTAAATATATTTAATACCACATACACTTTTGTTTTCAATAATAAAATATAGTAGTCAATTCAATAAATTCTATTCATAAAGAAATGCACGATTCAAAATATATAAACATTCAGATGTATTCTAGTTCGTAAATTAAAAGCTTTTGAATAAAAAATCTTCTCAAAAAGAATAATAAATTTCCAAATAGAATACAATCAATTCTTAAACGAACATTCAGTTTAATTCAGAATCAGAATAACTTTTATAACATATGTATATGGTTATCAGAATTGAGAATAAATTCAACCATTCTAAATCTTTATTAAATCTTGTATTCTCTAAAATTGTATCAACTCTAATCTAAATAATATCAAATATATTCAGTTCAACTTCATCAATAGGGCAATTTCTTAAATAGTTTCGTTTTTAAAACACTCTCTTCTATTTTAGCAATGTTCGCTGACTGTTTAAATCCAAGGCAGATATAGATATTCTCATTAGATATTCAAAATATTCAAATCGATTTCTTATAATATATTTCAAACATTTATTTAATGAGCCATTAAATATTCAAACAGCAAGAGTTTAAACTAAATCCTTTTTCAGTTATCAAAACATATATTATGACTCAATTCCAGCGTCCCTATTCGGGCGCCAAATTATGTGGCAATCGGAAAATTGATGAGTAATGAAAATATAAATGCATCACTTAACTCGCCTGCGATCGTTCTTTTCGCGCCGAAATGAAGCCACAACGAACGGACATTACTAGACTATAACATTGAAGAGAGTCAATCTGAAAAATGCTTATACGTTTAATTAGTTAAAATTATTTAATAATTATGTACATGATTTATTGTAGATACATATGCGATGGAGTTTTTACACCACACATCGCAAAAGTTCTTCGTAGCCGAAAAGTTCCGATTTTGTTTTCAGGAGTTTAGTTGTGTCAGTAGTAGTGGAAGCGCTTTTCGTAACAAGTGTTATGATGCTTGAATTTGCTAGATGTGAAGTGGTTCTTTTACATCCGCTTTAGAAAATAGATCCTAATTTATTTATTTATTTTACCTTTGCTGTAATCCGGTTTTGTGCTTCCGCTTTGGCATAAAGTTCTATTTAGTAATGATATTATTAAAAAAAGAATTTCACTCTAATTTGATTTTGTAATACCGCTTTGGCATAAAGTGCCATTTTTGTAAAGGAATTTGATTATTATGGAAAAAAGAACAATAATGAAAATGGATAATAAAAGTTTAGTTATTTGCTAATTAGTAAATTAATTATTCGTATAATTAAACGTTTTTTTAAATAAATTATTTCTTACAGTAAGCATATTTTTCCAAACTTTATTATTTTTTAATGATATCGATAATTTTTTTACTATATTTTGAATTTCTAGGGTCGTTAGTTTAGGTGCGATTATTCCTTGTATTATTTTCATTTTTTGAAAAGCAATTAATATTTTCTCTTCCTTTTCAATTCAAGTTTCAATATAAAACTGACGTCAATGTTGACAAAAGAACTAAAAATTTAAAAAATTAATGTATGAATAAATTTTTGTAAAAATAACAAAAAGAAAATACAAAACTATAGATATGCGCTTATTTCTGTTTCAGTCATATTTATGTAATCTTTATACTTCCTTTGCTCATTATAATATTTTTCTGTGTTCTTTTTCAGAAATTAAGCAGACATACTCAGATAAATGGAAGGCGGACGCCTAAAAATTGGTATAAAATTAGGATTAACAAGTTAGATTTTTTAAATCTTTTAATTATGTATTTTTTTATGATAATAAAAAAAACACTTCCCTGCATTTAAATTATCAATTATTTACATTGTTATTTTCTGCTTATGCATAAAGTTTTTGTACCACAAAAAAGCATTAAATATCGCTTTTTTGCACGATTGTCCACAAATAATAGTTTGATTTAATCTGTTGAAAGATTTTTTTTAATCACAAATTGAAGCCTAGAATATTTATAATATTCGTTTACTTAAGATATAAAAAATTACATTTTTTTTAATCAAGGGATTTGAGCAACTTCTGTTCCATGGCGTCATGAAAAGTTCAATGAACGTCCAAAAACAAACTTAGTATAGCTTACGAAAGTATTGATATTTTCAAACGTTTTCTTTTAAATTATTATTTTTCTGTCACTTAATAAATAAAAACATTTTCTTCTCCTTCTTCTTCTTAAAAAAAATTACATTATAATGTGGTTTTTTCGTAAAGTTTTAATGGAAATTTAGTATTATTAAAAACAATTTTAATATACATGAATAATGAAAGCTTTGAATATATGCTAATTAGTAAATTAATTATTCGTATAATTAAACGTTTTTTAAATAAATTATTCCTTATAGTAATCATTTCATTCCAATTTGTTATTATTTTTAATGACATCAATAATCATTAAAAGACAATAGCATACTATAGTTTAAATATTTAGGGCCGTTAATTTAGGCGCGTTCCATTCCTTAAGTTGTATTGAATAATTTTTCCTTGTATTATTTTCCATCTTTTTTTTTCGCAATCAATATTTTCTCTTCCTTTTCAATTCAAGTTTCACTATAAAACTGACATCAATGGTCACAAAAGAACTGTAAATTTAAAAAATTATTATACGAATAAAATTCTGAAAAAATGACAAAAAGAAACTTCAAAACTATAGGAATGTGCTATTACAATATTTTTGTGCGTTTCTTTTTAGAAATTAGGCTTAAATACAGAGATAAATGGAAGGCGGACGCCTAAAAATTTGTATAAAGAGTAATAATTTACATTTTTTTAAAATCTATTGATTATATATTTTTATGAAAATAAAAAAAAATCCAGCATAAAATTTTATAAAAATTATTGACCAATATCATTAATATTTTCTACATATTACTAAAGTTTTTACACAATAAAGGAGAAGTATTAAATGTAACCGTTTTACAGAATCGTCTACAAATGATTGTTTAATTAATTCTACTGATAGAATTTGGGGGGGGTGACTAGGAATTAAAGCTTAAAATATTTATAATTTTTGTTTGCTAAAGATCTAAAAAATACATTTTCTTTTTAAATTAAAAAGACTGTGAAATATTTTTTGTTGTTATTCCATTATTATTAACATACTCAAGCTTTTTTCAATCCATAAATTTGAACAATTTCTGTTTTCTGTCATAAAAGTTCAGTAAATGTTCAAAACAAACTTCGTATATCTTATAAAAGTATTTCTATTTTCAAGTTTTTTCAGTTAAATTACCGTTTTCATAGTCACATCAATAAATGAAAACGTTCTCTTACAAAAAAAAAACTAATAAATCAGGTTGGCTTCTAAACGATCATCTCATTTGTAAGTAGTTTCAGGTAAGAATGAGACGCAAAAATAAGTTGGAATAAAGAAAAACTAACCTATAATTTTGTTTTAAATTCAAAAAAATCGTCTCATGGAACTAAAGGAACTTTTTTACAATTTTTTCAGTTTTTGAAAAGATGTAAAGAAACATCTGATCGAAAGAGTTCTTCGAAGTAAATAACAAACTAAGCAACAATAGTATATTTTTCTAAAAAGCTCCAGAAAATTAATTTAGTTAATCGCACTATAAGGTGAGGAATATACCGAAACAAAGTAAATAATAAGGCTAATTGTTTTACTTAATTCATTATTGTTTGGTTAATTTATTTTTGGTAATGGTTAACATATTTTTTAAAATTTAACAGAATGAAAATATTTCTCCTTTTATGAGATTTATAGGCGCGGCATTGATAGTTCTTTTAAGTATTTTTTAAAACCCTGTTTCAAAGTAATTTTTTAATAATTTTATATAAGTATAGAATCTCAATTTATAAGAAATGCAAGGAATCAATTTGTGTTTGATTGGCTCAATGGATTCACAAACTATTTCAGTTTAAAATTCTTTCAAGAGAAATTTTTTATAAATTTAAAATTAATAAAAGTGAAGGATAGAGAATTTTTATAATATATGAAGAAAATTTGATTAGAAGAAAAAGGATGATTACAGGCACAATTATCATTAGTTTTTGAAGTAAAGAAAGTTATCTTGCACTTTTTAATATTTGTAAAACATTAATTCGACAATAAAACTCAAATAAACCTATCTGCTTTATTTCTTTTCTTAAAAAAAAAATACATTGAAAGCCTTTTAATATGATCTTATTAACATTCATTTTATATTATCAAAATCTTCTCTGATTAGAATGTACACGAAAATTCCATTTTCATTTAGTAGTAGTAGTGTGATCGCAGCATCGTTTAATGTTATCAGTTTTGAGGTAAAGAATAAAGCGATCCGTCATTAGTAACAAGAGATTCACATTCGTGGAACTCTTTGCCCTCTTCTAAGAAAACATAAGTAAGCGAAGTCATTTTCCCGGTCCGATGGGGATTCACATTCTTTTGTCTGACAAAAGCCACATGGATTGCAGAAATCTATTGAGCAGACATACACTGAATATAGAGTTGATTTTTCTTGCGACTGAGTTATGAAAGAAAAATGGATTAAATAAAAAGATAATAAAATATTTGAGTGTTAAAAGACAAAAATGTAACCCTTAACAAGTATGAAAGTTAATTAAAACGACTTTTAGTACATAAAAATTTTCAAAGCCTGTTATTAAAATAAAAATAAAAACATTACTTCATTTTGTGAGCAAGACCAAGCAATAAACGTTAATGATTCCAACGAAGACAAATATATTGAAGGTAGCCCTTTCATAAAAATCAAGATGAATCTTGCATTTGATATTTGAAAATACGGTTTAAACACGGCTAAATAAGCTTTAAAAATCGATGCAATTAGGAATTTTATAGCAGGGAATCAATAACGAACAAATCTTAATAAGAAACAATTAATGAATTTTTTCATACAATTCATTTATTGCTATGAACCAATCAGCATTATAAAAATTGTCCCGATATTAACAGATAGCTACTGTACATCAATATATACTGAAGGTCAAAAAAAGTTAATTAATCGAAAGTTATATTTAAAAATCTATAATTCTTAAAAGGTTAATTAATTAAAATTGATTTTTTGACTAACATTTATTTGGCATTTACTGGTTAAAATTTATTTAATTTAGTTAAATAAATATATTTTTAATAAATATTCTATGTATTTGGTATATTATATTAAGTTTCACCCTTCATGAAAAAAGTGATAAACAAAACAAATAAGAATTTATCATAACAATATATATTGAGTTTTTTTAATTGAAAAATTTAAACATTCTTACCATATCAACTAAACGTAAACGACTTTACTCTGCTATTTCTTTCTATGACATAAGAGAAAATAAAAAGTTATGGATTACTGAACAAAAAAATATAAATAAATGGATTTGTACGGGTAGTTACAGCTCATTGGGGCCGCAGGCCCCACCATCTGTATGTCTAGCAAATTTGGGCTTTGATACTTTTGGAAATTTTCCTATTGAGTTATGGAGTGCATCAGTAGTTTAGGATTTGTGTAGTAATTAGATTTTATTTTCAACAGTAAACTGATTGATAATAATTAAATATTTACATATAATAAGTAAGTAAAAAGTAAATTCTTTTTCTTTTTACTTAAAAAATACATAAATAAATAAAAAATAATAAACTTTAGGAGTGGTCTGAATGCCTATAGGTTAAGTGAGCACCTGGGTCTCCGCTTATTCGCTTGATCTTTAATATCATATCGCGGCAGAATTTTGAGTGTGGGGTTGTCGATATTAATGATACTACCATAAAAGTTTTTCGCTAGTTTATTCATAAATTCTTTTATCGGGGCTATGTTCAGGGCTTTTATTATTTCTCTATTACGGTGGAACCATCTGGCTGAAGCAATCATTCTGAGAGTTTTGTTTTCAAGGGCTACTATTTTTTGTAGGTTTGAACTAGCTGTTGCCGCCCAGATTGGACACGCATATGCCAAGATTGGTCTTAAGTATGCCAGGTATATTAGCACTTTGCCTTCGAGAGAAAGCCTGGAGTTCCTGCAGATTAGAGGGTATTGTGCCCTAAAAGCCTTATTGAATTTTTTTCGCGTTTTGCTTATGTGCGCTCTGTAGTTTAGGTTCCTATCCATTGTGATGCCGAGGTATTTCACTTCATTTTGCCATTCGATTTCTGTGTTGTATATTTTGATTTTGGGCCAGTTATTTATTCTTTTGAAGAATAGTATTGCTTCCGTTTTTTCCACATTTAACTGTATTTTCCATCTGCTCAGCCACCTTTCTAAGTTTGTTAGGTAATTTTGGAGCGGGGTTATTGCTTTGGCTGGGGTTTGTCCTTGCGCAAGTATAACAGTGTCGTCAGCGTATAGACTTATCATGATACTATTTTGTTGGGGGATGTCATTCAAGTATAGTAGGAAAATCACAGGGGCAAGAATACCGCCTTGAGAAACTCCTGCTCTTAATTTTCTTTTTGTGGAGTCGGTTTGCTTAATTGACACTGTAAAATATCGGTCAGTTAGATATGAATTTGTTAATTCTATAAGTGTTTTGGGGAAGTTGTAGGCGATCATTTTGTGGATAAGTCCGGGGATCCAGACCTTGTCAAAAGCTTTTGCTATATCTAGGAAAATGGCCGCAGTTGTTTTTCTATTTTTCCTTCCCTCGTGGATGTATTCAATCATCCTGAGTTCTGGTGGGTTGTGGAGAGTTTTTCGGTGAATCCAAATTGTTGTGGTATAGAGATACCCGTTTCTCTGCTGTGTTCTAGATACTTAGTTAGTATTATCTTTTCGCATAATTTGCTTAGAGTGGGTAGAAGTGAAATCGGTCTATAGCTTATGGGGAGGGTGGGGTCCTTTCCGGGTTTCAGAATAGGTATAATTCTTGCAATTTTCCAGCAGTTTGGGTAGTATCTGAGTTCAAAAATTTTGTTAATCAGGCTGGAAATTTTTATAATCATTTTAGTTGGGAGTTTTTTAAGCATTTTATTTGTTATACCGTCAATGCCTGGGGTTTTATTTATTTTTATTTTCTTTATGAATTCTACGACTTCTGAGGGTTTAATTTCTGTGAAATCGCTTCTCAGGTTTTGATTCCAGTAATTTTTGAGGGAGTTTTCGATTATTTTTTCTATGTTTTTATCTGGCATATTGTTCGGGCAAAATTGCTCTTCAAAATGTTCCGCTATTATTTCGGCTTTTTCGAAATCAGTATGGGCCTTGAGTTTCGTGATTGGATCTCTTAATTGGGGGTTGGGGTTCTTTTTTGTTTTAGTTTTTTAGTAGTTCTCCAGAGGGAATTATCTTGAACAGTAAGTAATTCATTTTGATGAAGGTATGTGCTTCGGTTGTAGTCATTTACAGCCTTTCTAAAATTTTCTTGCGCTTTATTATAAAAGTTTTTGGAGGCAGGGTCTCTATTGTTCTGCCATACTTTTTTTTGCTCGGTTCCTGCTAGTTTTTAGTTTTCTAATATTAGGGGGCAGATATAGTTCTTCGTGCTTTTTGAGGGGTCGGGAGCTATTATTGTAGGCCTCTGTAATGTCTGACATAAGTTTTGATATCTCTTTTTCTAAATCTTCATTACTATTTATTTGGGGGATTTTTGCCTCTACATTTTCGTTTAAGGAGTTTTTAAAATTTTCCCAGTCAGTGGTGACCTTATGTCTTTTAACATAAAGGGGTTTAGTGTAAATAAATGGATACATAGAGAGAAAAATACAGTTTAAAATAAGAACGATTGACTTGGAAAGTGGTAGAAAACAATATAGTGAGAAAAAAAATATGTAGAAATGAACATTTTCAGGTTTGAATCGCAAGACAAAAAAAAAATGTTAATAAATGATTTCATCAATATTATAGTATATTTTTTTAAGATTTTTTCTGCTTTGAAATAAATGTTTTTTTTTACTCTTCAGAAAAAGGGTAGAATACACATCAAGGACGTTTTTTAAAAAATTAGATTAGTTAAATTGTTTCATTGGTATGGTATGGAATTCGAGAGGAAGTGTCGACTCGATTGTCGTCCTCATCACTTGACTGCAACTGAAATCAAGAAGTTTATTTCAAAACAGCCATCATGCTGGACAAATTTCAACATAGGATATTAATCTACTTAAACTAACTCGGTAAATGGAAATATCTCGGGTACAGGATATTAAGTTTCCTTCATAATCTAATTACATGGTACCTTCTGCATCGGACATTTGTTACCGCATTCCTTGAAGTCAACAATTTATAGAATTTTCTCCTTGAATAGTTTGATCTTCTTGAGTTGTTTATAGATTTTGTCTTTTAACAGCGTATTATAATATTTACGGATGACTTGATTTTAAACCATAATTTTAAAAATCTAAACATCTGCTTCTCATTGATTGAAACATTGAAATTTTAGGGGTTAAATTATGGAATAAGATATAACCATGCAAATTTCTTATAGTTTTTTTTAATACTTAATAAGTTAAATTTTTATTGATACTTTTTTAAAACATACATTTGTTTTTTATTAATCATTTGACACAGTCTGTAACTTTTTTGTTCAACTTCGAGATTTCAAAATTATTTAGTAAAACTGGTATTCTTACTTAAGAAAAATAAAGCAGCAGTTTATAAAAGAATTATACATATTCTAAAATTGCATATAAACATGAATTTTATATTACATTAAACTAGCCGCAGTAATCAAGGTCCCATAATCATTAATTCGTTTTATTTGTTTGAAAAAAAAGTAAAAAACATATTTTTCATCTCAATTTTTGATATTCTTATAAACGACTCTTCAGGATTCTTAGTCACAGTAATTAGTTAATAACTACATTAAAGGTTTAGGTTAAGCGAAAATTTTAGTTTTGCCTTATGGCACATAACAATGCAATTAAAACTAACAAAGTTTAAGTAAAATAAAATTTTATTTTATGACTCAACTAGAAAAATACACACAAAGATACTAATAAAAAAAAAGAAAGATGATAATTGCTGACTTCACGGATTGATTGCGGAGTATTTGAACTCGAAGTTCTTAACTTCCGGTTCTAATAATGTGTTTGTTGGCGCGTGTGTATTTTGGAACGGAAAAATACTGACTTCAGGCAGATTTTTTAAAAATTTATTAGAGTTTTATTTAATTAAAAGTGAATGAAATGTCCAAATTTTCCCACTACAACCCAGGGAAATATTTTGACACAATGATAACTTTTACATTAGCATAAAAGGATAATGTTAAAATTCAAAACATTATCTTTTTTAATATGATTATTTTTCTATTCTTAATCAATTAAAAAAAATCTTAAACATGTTTTGTAGCATTCAATTTCATTGTTGAAGTAAAATTCAAATCGTTTTCATTGTTGCTGTTAATATTTCAACCATTCCTCCATTGTTTCAAAACAAAATAAGAGGATTTGGTTTCTTTTTCTATGTTGAGTAGTTTCCAGTATGAAATCTAGTTTTAATAAAAATTTTCTTTTGGAAAATTAAGATTTTAACTTCATACTCAACTAATAGCGACATTCATGTCATAAAACTAAATGTATATATTCCTGGGTAGAAAAATAAGAAAATGTGTATCACAATGAATTGAGCGATGTAAGGCTTTTAAAACAGTAAAAACAATCATATATCAATGTTTAAATTTTTTTCTGAGGAAGCATTTAAAATCATGATTGTAAAATTAATAATAATATTAAATATTTAAGTGAAATTTTTTACAACCATTAATAACGGAAGTAAAAAAATTCACTCCCAAGTAATTTCATTTTTAAATTTATATATAATATGTGGAGATTATTAATAATTAATTACCAAGCAGGTAAAATATTGAATTACCATTCATAAAATTTTTAATCTTCCAGACAGCTGTTTATTAAAAAATAGTGTACGCAGGAGTAAAAATTTAAGAATAATAAATAAAAGCTAACCAATTTAAATATATTAAAAGAAAGTCCTTCTTATTTTGACACAATTTATTTCACCTGATATGTTAAGAGGAATTCATTAAAATTATAGATTATTACATACGATGTTTTTTCTTTAAACCCAATCTATTTCTACTTTTTTCCCCCTTCTTAAAAATCCATTATTAGAAAATAAACTGTGGAAGCAGAATTAAATTTGAAACATCTTATCGATTCTCTCAAATCAGGGTGTGTACAGGGGTTCTTTTTTCACACCATTTAAAGCAGGTAGTAGGGGCATAAATATTCCACCTCACCTTTTTCTATTGACAGAGAGGGGCGTCTTTCCCTTCCAGATGGATTTTACAAAATTCATTGCTATTATTACTGTTTTTTTAAATTTATACGTCTAAAACACTCTTTTATGCAATAAAAAATTGACAATGCGCAACAATTTTCCTCTTTTTTTTTTCTTTTCTATATTAAGGGTTAAACATTCAGGAAATTTTTTTTAATATAGTTGATCGGTCGGTAGTCATCCCAATTTTGATGCAGGAATTTTATTTTATATTTGAAAATGCATTTTATTTTGTTTGCAAAATTTTCTCGTGTTGATATCTAGTATGGATACAGAAGACGCTACTGGAAAGATACAAATAATTTCATTCCTGATATGTTTTTGTACTGTAATTTTCGTAGATAAATTTGACAAGCAGTTCTGAGATATGACTGGTTAGTTGTTCTAGAGTGGAGTGTATTTTCTAGTGTTTGTCAATATATCTTTAAAAAAAAGTAGGAGTAGGGTTTCAGATTCACTTATCGGACATCGTTTTTAAAATGTTAGGCACCTGCGAAAAAAATTAGGAAATTAAAAAAGAAAAATGGAAATATCAAGGGAATAATAAATAGAAAATTGTGCAAGTGGCAAGCGCATTGAAAATAGAAACTGTGTAAGGCTATTTCACAAGTATATATTATGTAAATGAGAAGATACTGATATATCAAGTTTCATGAACTATCAACATAAGATAAAAAAATTATTCTTTATTTAAAAAATACATTAAATACTAAATAATCCTGGCATATAATTGCTACTACATGGACTACAAATTAGTTTTATTCTGCTTTACTTCATTTTATATTCTTTATCTTCATTTTTTTTTTTTTTTTGTATTAAGAGAAAATTTGAAACATTTCTATACGTAAATGATATTTAGTATTAGCAAAATACGAATTTCGTAATAAATGGATTTTACATGTAAGAACGATCTTTTTTTTTAAAAAAAATCATATTTCTGAAGAATATATAATGCATACAGAAATTTACGATAATTTTTTAAAATTCTTTTTTATTTTTCAGCAGTAGATTTGGGTTATGATTTAATAAATAATACATCTAAAAGAAATTTCTGTTTATATTCTCTTTCGCCTTAAGAAATGGGGCAAATATGAAACCATTTCGTTTGGAACATTCAATTCATACACTTACACTTTTTGGCATTCATAATTTAAAAAAAGGATGAAACTATCTGTTAATTCTGATATTTAATTGTTGATCTGTTAATTCCATCAAAATAATTCTAACCGTAAATTGTGTTGAAGCATTGAAAAATTATTTCAGTTTACTAGCCCCATAATTTTTCAAAGTATATAGAAAGATATTACAGCAAAATATTTTATGAAACAAAACTATATATATATATAAACCAACAAGCGAACAATGCATTATTTTTACTTTATTTCGAGCCAAATATTAGATGACTAAAGCGCTTAAATATAAAACAAATAATGAAATTAATTCCATCAGTTTAAAGTTTTCAAAAATGTATTGAAAAGTTCTTTTTTCTTTCTTTTCGAAAATAATTTTCAATTTTGAGCTCAATACTGAATGATTACACTGTTTTGAAACATAGGAATGTCTTTCAATTATACTGCCAAGGTTTTTTGTAAATGTATTTATTATAAATGCATGAATATACTTTTTAAAAAGGTTTTCAAAGAATGATCTACACATATCCACCTCTATAAAATGACAAAGGCATAAATTGATAAAGTTTCATCAATAAAATTTAAAATTTTCATCTTTCAGTTCAAAAGATATCTTAAGTTATTTGTCTAGACTAGGAAAATAAAGTATATGAGACACAGATTTTTAAAATTAATAATGAATTCGAAAAAATTATTTATTTGTATTAAATTTTACTAATAAATTTTAAAGAGAAAGTGTAAATCTGTAGCATCATTTTAGAGCTTTAATATTTCTAAACGTTTTGTTTCCATTATGAAAAGGCAACCTTGTAACATAAGATGACTTTTGCAAAAATTTCAAAGAAAAAAAAGGAATATAATAATCAATTTTTTTATAGAAAAATTGTAAAAATTTTAGTTTGAAAAATTAAAACCTCGAATAGAATTTTTTTCCCTCTTTCCAAAATGTAGTAGTTTTTTGATAAACGAATTCAAATTTGAGTTTAGTTCGAGATAACATGTTACTAATGTGAGAAGAAAATTGTGGAGAGACTGGAAGATAGGATCACAGGGGTAATTGCTCCCCTTCCTCCAACTAGGAAGGAAGGCCAGTGGAAAATGCCCGTTTCTTTTTCAAACATTCGCTGGCATGATGTTTTTATATCATACCATATAATGGGAAACAATTTTTTCGCCAAAAGTTTAATAGCAAGTAGTTAAATCAGCAGGAAATTCAATGAAAATAAAATTTTATCGTGAAATTATTAGGTGCTTAAAAATTTCGAATATTGACTCTTGAACTCCAATTAATATGAAAAAATGTTTGCGGATGAATAAGATATTTTTTAAGTCGACCTACACTGTAAGATTGATTGAAAATTCGAAATGTAATTCCATCCTTGGCCATTTCAGAAGTCCAACTATTGATGGTAATTTCATGAAAAGAATACATACAAAACCAAATATGGTAAACCAAAAGTGTAGGAAAAGTAACTGTAAACTATAATAAAAAGGCATAAAACTTCAAAATTTAAACCATTATAATAAGAAGAAATTTTAGTTATTTTTTATGTTAGTTGGTAATATTTTCATTAATTTCAAATATATTTAACAATTGAAAATAATAAAATGTTAATATCTTAATTTCATGAAATTATTATTCATATTAATTCATTACACTTTTCTTTATTAATTACTAAAAATTTCAGTTGTAAAAAACTTTTATTATTAAAGCAGTTTGGCGCAATGATTCCGTTTAAATTTTTAATTCGGGTATCCTTAGTTCCTCTCTTCCACCGGATGCGGGGAATTCATCTTGTTGATTCTGGAACAATAAAGTGAATGAATACGAGCTCATTACAGAGAAACTTCCTGTTTCGTGGCCTTGAGCTTTCCGCGCCTCCCATTGATTGGCTAAAGTTACATTTAACGTTATTTTTTTTAGATGACAATACTAGATTTGCGCAATTTTACAGCCTTTATCCTTGCATGCGACACTCTTCATTACAGATTGCGCAACATTGGTGCAATTTTAAGAACTCGTTTAGGGACACTCTTATCTGGAGAAGACACTTGCGCGTTCGTCTAAAACTTTCGTTGAAGCGCTTTTAAGTTTTATTAAAGTGTAGCGATAGTAAGAAATGGAAATGAACGCAATGGAAACCGGCGACGAATTCGATGTGGAAGGAAAAGCCGATGGAAACTCTATTCGAAAATTGGAACAACATTTGGGAAAGCTGTTGATCATTTTGAAGCTTACTGGAATACCCGTCTCCGAGAGCAGAAAGAGCACCCGGCAAGAATATATTTTAGATTGTTTGCAGATGCTATGCTACCCTGTTTTTCTTTTTTCAAGCTGCTTTTATTTGTGGTATGCAACAATCAGTACAGGAAGCTTAGAGTACGCTACCGTCATTGACGTGATACTTCCAGTTCTACCCTGTCTCATGTGGTTATTGTTGAGAAAACAAAAAGCTTTGAAATGGTTTTTGAAAGATTTGAGTAACATTACTTTTGAGTTCCATAATCGGTTCCTTTTATATTCTACCAACCTTGCTCTCTGTTTCATACTCATCTATCCTCTTTTATTGATCGTTGTGAGAATTATTGTGGGAAATATCGTGAATGTTAGAGAAGTTTTTCGCATTCTTCAGGAGGCAGTATTTCCTTGTGCAATAGTTATAACATACGTATCAATTTGTTATTTGCTGTTGCAAAATTTGAGGATTTATAAGGCTATGTTTCACAAAGAGGTCTTCCATTTAAATCTTCCTGGCTCTACAGACATGAAAACCACGATAAAAGATTACGTTAATATCATTAAAAATGTGGAAATTTTTGAAAATCTGTTTTGTAATGTAACTTTCATACTTTTACTACAGGCCCTATGTATTATAACGATCTTAGTCATTGATATGATGGTAGTTGAAGATTTTGTGGCAATGATTTTGTTTGAGGCTCTGTGTGAATTTATTTTCATTTTTGTTACGTTAGGACTTATGTCTTTCTGTGCCGGGAATATATCAATAGAAATGGCAGCTATCAAATCAGTGCTTTTTGAAAAATTATTCGACCAGCTAAATCCAGATTTTTGTATAAACTATGAGAAACATATTAACTTTTTGTTAAACAAGGATATATGCATTCTCACAGCTGGTAAAGCTGTAGTTTTTGACAGAGGATTTCTACTGAAAGGTTCCATCTTTATTATCATTGAAGTAATTTTTATCTGTGAGGTGGTATTTCGTATCTATCCCCTTTAGCAAACTTTCTTATTTTCATTAATGAGATTTAACTGTATTTCAAATACAATTATAAAGAAAAATTGCAATGTTGAATATTTCCTCGAAAATTCTTAATTATTTTTACACCCTCTCATCTAAAGAATACTTTTATTTTTATTTGATAGGTTAATCTTATTTTGCTCATTAATAAGTGTAAGGGAAAAATATATTATTTAATAATATATCTGTATGTGTAAATGCATATGCATTTACACATTGACAAATTTTTAACATAATTGCACAATATTAATGAACTTAAGACTTAGCCTATGTCATTGGCAAATATAGTTAAAAAGTTAAAATAACTTCTTTACTAATTAATTGCTTGGTGCAGTAAACTTGTTACATTTGGTGACTTTTTTGTGACTGACTGCTACTATTTGCTTAGTACACATCATTCATTTTTATTTATTATAATGTTTAATTATAATTCTTTGATCCTCAAATACTACTTACTGAAATTCAAATTACCTGAAGCAAGCAATATATTTTTTTCTGAATTCTTTAAATTTAGATTATGTTGATATTTAATTAAATATATATCTACAGTGCTTAAGATATTTTTTTACTATTGTTAAAGTAGACCTCAACTTTGGTAGTTTTTGTGGATGATTTATATACATAAAAAACACTGCCTTTTTAATCCTGAATAGTCAAAGAAACAAGTTATTTGCTTTTAAATGTCAATCTTTCTAAATATAACCTAATTGGTTTTCTTTTTTTAGGTTTGGAATTCTAAATTCTAATTTTGGAATAATTTTAATTTACTATTAATTTTTCCAAATTATTGATGGCACTTTTGAAATCATCACAATAAAATAATTTATTGGGTTGCATATTAAATCTTGTACATTCAAATTTAGTCTTATATTTATTAATAAACCTAAGTCAGATCAATGGATCCAAAAGGAAATTTTATGTTAGATGCATCATATGCAGAAACTAATAAATAATAAAAAGGCAAATCTAATTTAAACCAAACATTTGTTATTGTTCTTGAAGGTGGATAGATTAAATATACAAATTATATTATATTATATACATAAATTTAAAAAAAAAATACTTTTCTATTTATTAGATTTTTAATTAAACACCATTCTCTGTTTAAAAGTGGCCAGTTCAAAAGTGTTATTTTGCCAGTGTTTTAAGGAATTTGTGTTAGTTTAAATTGTGTTTTTGATATCCAAATTTTAAATATCAATCATCCCTTTTGTGAATTGAACATCATTTACAAAGTTAAAAATCTTGTAATAAATTTTGACTTATAAATCAGTTTCTCAAATGAGCTCAAGGAATTATCCAAATGACACTATACACTATATATTTTAAAATTCTATTAATTTATAATTATTTTAATATTCTACCAATAATTGCATAGAAATAATTTATCCTTAATAAACAATACAGGAAAAAGTCATCTTTACATTCACTTTTTGTAAATAAAAATAAAAGGAATTAAATGTTCTTGAAAATAATTAAAATATTCAAATACATTTGGGGAAAGTAGAGTTTGTTCTCAGTAACTAATGGAGTTAAACTAACTTTCTTAATTAATTATTTGTTATTAACCCGGCAGGACGGGCGCCGCGAAAAGTAACACGAGAACGCGCATGGGGTGTCAGCACACCCCACACATATTAAATGATATAAACACGAAATTTTTTCTAAATTTTAATTGCTAAGGAAATTTATGATAATTACACTTTTTTGCGAGAAAAATGATAACTAATATGTTAAATTATCGTAATTTTCAAAATTATTAATGAATAAATTAAAAGCTCACACCGTTTTTGGCTCAGTTCGAAAAACGAAAATTTTCCACCGGGATGATTTTTTTTACAATTTTTATTATAGTAAAAATTATACATTATTGTAAATTAAAATGCTGAAACTAATCAGTTTTCTTAATTATTTAGGTGTGCATGGATCTGAAACTTTAGATTTTTGTAATTATTACATACAGCTTCAATTTCCGAGTGTTCTCGACATATATATTTGTCGCACCTCACACACATGGTTTTTGATTTAATATCTTTGTTTCTTGGACATAAATAGCATCTTCTGTGACTCAGCTTTGTTTATATCTTTTCCGATAAAAAAGCCGGTTTGGTCGCAAAATTCCTCTGAATAATCGCATTCTTCTAATTCAGACTGGTGATCACTGAATATGTCATCATTATCTAAATCGTTTAATTCTTTAATTATATTCTTTTCATCAGACGAAATCTCCTCTGACATCTCTTGAAGTCTGTTTATTTCTTGCTTATACGTCAAACAAAGAAAAGACTGATCAGAACGACTGGAACAAGCCATGGTTTCGCACTGAAAAATACTAACACGAGCGCGCGCACGGGGTGTCCGCACACCCCAAAATCGTTCTATAAGGCTAAAATGGAGTCTGAATTCGCCGTTTTCAGACTCTATGCATGGAAACTGACCTTCGAGGCAGGTACTGAGGGGCCAGACCACTTCGGATAATAGAGACAGACAGCAGATGAATATATTTGGGCGCGGGGTGTCGAAACACCCCGCGCCCGTCCTGCCGGGTTAATATCTTTGTAGACACAGTGTAATTTCTGCCTAAAGAAAGGTGATATGGGTCGTTAAGAGTGACAGTTTCTAGGCAGACAAAACCTGTTCATAGACATGGAGAGAAAGGGCAAATGGGCTGCTCATAACATCAGCTAATTTGCTAAGTATCCCCTGGCATGATTGGCAAAAGACCCAAGACTTTAATTTATTCTTAGTTGTTAGAATAAATTAGATAAGGAAGTTAGTGATTAGTTTTGGAATAATGCTGGATTCAATCAATTCCTTTCTAGGGACCTGCATCACTTGAACCTGGGAAACTGTGGCAGGATGTTATAATATAAGTGGAAGATAGGGACTGGAAGTTTGCAAAAGAAAGTAACTTATGAGATATTAACAGATTATAGCCAATAATCAGGATGTGAATTTATAAAAACCCCTCCTAATTAATTTATCAATAAAAGCTAACCATTTCAAAATATTTTTTTAAAAAAATCAATTCTAATTTTCTTTAAAGTTGAAAAAAAAAAAAACAATATATATATATTTAATTTACACTAGAAAAATAATTTTTTTTTTTTGATATTTGGAAAGTCAAAATTATTATATTTGTAATTATATCAATTAGGTATTTTCACTACCATAGCTAGATGCACACAAATGAATCTTGAATACATAGTAAGGTATTTTCAGAAAGTATATATGCATATACTGAGAACAAAAGAAACAATATGCTACTTAAGTAGATATAAGTTCTAGTAATAAAGGATTTCAGGGAAAAAAATCAAAGAAATCTAGCATATTTGTTCCTAGAATTTCAAGTAATTTCATTAATAATTTTTAATGTATATATGCATGTGTTATGTTTCCATGTTGACCACTTTCATAAAAAGATTATAGTATAAGATTTGTTTATCTTAACATATATACATGTTGCCTTTTATACATCGCAATTTCATATATTATGTTATATGTTACATATTTTTATATACTATGCATTTATATTTTACAGACTATTGATTTAGTGATCATATACTATTAGTGAGCATTGTCAAATTCTAGTAAGAAAGAATCAATTAGAAAGTGATCTGCAATAATTAATTATTGGAATTCAGAGCTATTATGGATCAATTAGGGTTTTAGTTATAAATGTATTCTAATAAATATATTTAAGTTAAAAGAAGGTATTTGAATATTAAAGAAGGTATTTATTAGCAGATTGTAATGAAAATTTTTTTTATTTGGCATATGGAATTCCAAATATGTTCATTAATAATTTTTAATGTGCATATGTATGTGTAATAATTTCATTTTCATCACTTTTATAAAACAACTATAGGATAATCGTAACATATATACATACATTGTTATATTATTTTTTTATATACTGTGCTTTTTATATATTATTATTTTTATTACATTTTTATGCTGTTATATATTTTTATATATTATGCACTTATATACTGTTATCTTATATATATATATATATACATATGTTGCACTTTCATGTTTGTTTATTAATCTACACTATATATATGCCGCACTTTGGTACTTGCTCATTAATCGTATACCATTATTGAACAAAGGAAGTTAGTTTTAATAATAGAACAACCTGTTAGCAAATTTGTGGCAATCAAATCATGGCATGTGCAATTTATACATGAATATCATTACTTTATAAAATAGATATCTTTATGCATTTTTTTTGTATTATGCTTTATTTTACACTGATATTTTATTTTTCTTTAAAACTGCTTGGAAATTATTTAAAAAAAAATCAAAACAGCTTATTTCCCCCTCATTTAATTGTAAAAATAAGCATGGTTTATAAAATTTCTTTATGTTTCTATTATACGTAGAAACTTAAATATTATGTGAATAGAGTACATAAATCTTATATTCTGAAGATGAAGAGACTCTCGGATGTGGATGTAAAGATTTTATATACTGTACTTTCATGTATTATAATTTTATATAATGTTGCACATATTTACATATTTTTACTTTATATATATATATAAGCTAGATAATATCCTTCGAGCTGAAGGGTCCCTTTTGCTCGAACGGTATATCGCTCGGCTACTGGCTCAAACGTCGCAGGTTCGTACCGCGACCTTCACTTGCTACATTGGTGACCTTGACAACGCAGCCTTCCGCAAAGTCGTGGCGCCATCTACCAGCCAACAAAGCCGTCGCTAACTCAACGCATCAAAGCCGCCTCTTAAGAGTGCCATATACAGAAAAAAAAACTCGATGTCTACGAAAGCGCCTCCTATCGGTGGGGGTGATAGGGCGGTGACTAAGCTAACGAAAGAAGCTTAAAAGGTTTGATTGACAAGCCGAATAACACCCAACCAGAAAAGAATTCCTGGTCCCCAGGAGATACTGCTGTGTGGAAGTGTTACATTCAGAAGGTCATTTGACCCACCCCCAATAAAACTTGCCCTTTCTCATTGTAAAGGCTTCTCGGAAACGGACACCTGTTTTCGGAGACATCACCCCCCTGTTTGGAAAAGCTACTCTTTGAGCTAGATATTTTAGATTTTCTCTGCTTGCACAGAAAATCGTACTGAGGGCAGCGGGAATGTTAGAAGGACTCTTAGAACATAGAATTCATCACTGATTAATTATTGAAGCACTTCGAGTTTGGGGCATTTAATTAATTTTCCTAAGTCTGTTAATATCGTAGAATCCTGTAATTAAGAAGGAGTAATTAAATAATGTAATATTTATAGAATTTTATTTGACACGACTTTATTTTTAACACTTATTATGTTTATTAATTTTTCAATCCAGGAGAATGGGCAAGATCTACTTGTATGAAAATGTAAGACTTCGGACTCATTTCCGAAGAATGGGTTCAATCCTTTATCTCAATAGTTTTATTACTAACAGTGAATTTTAATAAAATGTTCCTTTTTTAATTTTTTAAATAAATTATTTATTTGAAATATATATTGAATTGTCTTAAATGAGGAAGGAAATGAAAAAAAAATTAAGTTGTTTTTTTCAACTTGTGCAACATTGCCTGGTGTTTCTGTGTAGCTGGGATGCTCCAGATTTCTGCCTGATTTTCGCAAAAAAGACAGTATCCTAAATTTTAATTAAATGGCACATTTGTACCACATTAAAAAGAAAAGATAAATATATTTAATTCGGAAATTACGTCAGGATGAATTCTATTCATCAGTTTTCCTAAACGTGGGATATAACCAACTTAATACAATTTACATAAATTGGAAGGAAAAATAATGAATTAAATTGTAAAATGCACATATTGGATTGAATGACTCCTGGTTTTGAAAATTTTTAAACCATTAATTGTGTGATTATTTCTAAAGTTATTTAGTTTTAATTATTTATTGGATTTTGAAAGTACAACCATTCATTTGCTTAGCCAGGATTTGTTGATATATTTTGTATCAGAATCTGGAATATTTGAGACTGAAAATTCGTCTAATATTTTTTTACTTATAAATAAAAAAATAATATGGAAACAATAAAAAGAAGTTAGAGATTTTTCATAAAATGAATCTAATTTCTAAAGAATTTGTTTCAATAAAATATGGTTAATATGGTCACTAACATTAAACACAAAGAAAAAGAAAAAAAAAAAAAAGAGTAAATAACTGCAAAGCTTTCTCTCTCTAACATTCATTATGAGTCAAGACTGTTCCGCATTTCTGAAAGCTTGTCAGCAATTTTGTTTATTTGGATGTAACTAAAGTTTTTTAAAAAGTTGTGCGAGATTCAATTAAATAATTTGGTTGGAATATTGCTTCGTACGAATTAGAAATTATGATTACTCCTATGTCACCAGGAATTGATAAACAAATAGTTGTAAATTATATTGTTACACAAATGCTTACACATTAAAAAGTATTATTTTTTTTGTCATATAAGAAAACGTTGTCATAAAAGCAGTGAACAACTTAGTTTTAGTTAATTTTTATAATTCAGATTTATGGTTGCCAAATTTTACTTGATTGCTTACTCACACGAGTATATTTAACTTCAAATTCTATGAGACATTTAACATTTAATACTTTTCTAAAAACCGTATACCATTCCGCATTTTGTGCAATGCATTTCTTTTAATTTTCAATATTCTCAACTGAAATAGGAACTTGAAAAACGAAAGTGTTTAAACTTCAACTAATACAAAAACTTTCTCATTCAGTATTATTTATACGCTGTAAAGATAATATTCTAATCCAATATTAATTAATTTTACTAACATTGAGCCTTATACCTCCAATAATTTATTACATTAAAGAATAACAAGATCTAAAAACTTTATAAAATTTACAATGCTATAACTTGACGAAACTATTAACAGCACAAAATTAATTATCTTTTTAATGATAACACAGTTTTCTTCAATATTTTAAAGAAAATATTTTTGGTTTCCAATCAACTGAATCATTCACTAAAACTGAATAATTTATGAATTTTGAATATCGTTTTCCTGCAAAAGCTGACGATTTTAGACCATTTCATAGACGGTCTCAAAGAAGATACGCTACCAGGATTCCTCGACGGTGATTGGATTGATTATTGATTATAGAAATATTGATTGATCTTATATTGATATGTAAAAACTAACAGATTTGATAGCAGAAGAGAGGAAGTTTATTTATTTAAAACTCGAAGTATGAAGAGTATTTTTCAGAATATGATTCCATAGGGCAAAAGGACTGTGTAAAATGTAACCTTCATAATTTTTTTATAAGAACATTTATTGACTGAAGTCATATAAAATATTTATATTTGCATCATTTAAATGTTTTGAAAGCAAAATTAAAAACTGAATTTTACGAAAAATCTGTGAAATTTTTGTTGAATAATTCTTTAAGATGTTATGAAAATTACAAAAGATTTAAATGAAATCTGATATGCATATTTCAATGTATCGTGTCAGAACATAATTTCTTGAACGGCCAAGCACCACGTGCTCGTGCAGTTTAAATTATATTTTTATTCATTTTAATGGTTTCATTGAATGAGTTCCTTTAGTATTGCAAACGATCCAAAAAAAAACTTTTTCTCGCTTTTATTGTTATAAAAAATATCATTTCCTATTCATTACATTTCATATAATCACGTGCTCAAAATAACGTTATTCTAGGTTTTATTGGCTGTAGTCATTAATTTATTTTTTTAAATTAGAGCTTTTGTAAATGCTATGGCAACGCATTATTCAAAGCTGATTTTTCGATATGCTCGTGCGGATAAAATTTAAAATGTTTATTTTTCACCTACGGATTTTTGTTGACACCAGAAAACCTCATTCCCAAAATATGTTCTGATATGATAATAATTATTCTGCAATGTACATACAATTTCAATACTGAACGACTCGGCTTTCAATTTTCATATTAAAAAAAAAAGAAAAAAAAGATGTACTTGATTTCAAGAAAAAACGTTTATATTAATTACAATTTAACCTCTCACTCTAATTTATCGTGTAAATTTTATGCACTCTGACAGAAAATTAGTAAGAGATAAGTAATATAATGAACAGAACTGCTTAAGGCCTACATAATAATATGACACAATTATATAGCTATCAAAAACTGAAGATTTGATAGCTAAATATTTTTCAAAAAAAGCTGTTTAGAAACCAAGTTATATAAAATATGTAAAGCTTTAGATATCTTTTCTACTATTGAACCAGCTGATCGTCAAAGGTGACTTTTTAATAAAGATATTGCTTAGTGAACTATTATAATATATATACACATATATAAATTTTTTACTCGTTTATGACTATAGATATCAACGATTTTGAAGAAAACCCATTCAGGAACTTGAGAATATTCAAGTATTAGTAAAGAATAAAAAAATATATAAATTTTCTTAAATCTTACTTTCTTTAAAGAATTATTACCGCTAATTGTTTTTTTCTGATAAAAACAATCTTATTTTTCAATTTATAATAAAATTAACCATTATTTATTGCAAGATATATGAATAAGATAAATGTATGTACAAAATCTCATAAACACAAGATCAAATAAATAAAATTTTTACAAAAAAGAATGCAGACAAAATAGCATTGATTTATGAATTGTATGTAAAAAAGTACAGTTATAAAAATATCCAGAGAAAAAAAAAGCTATGAAAGCATTCTCCTTTTTTTTCCATGAATTTTTTTTCTTTTGATCCTGCATAATCGCAAAAGGATCCGAAGTTTCATTCATTCGAGATATCTGAGATCAACTAATTTTGGCAATAAACAGTCAAATTAAAAGAATCTTAATTATTTTTTTCATTGCCAAAATTTTGGATTTATGAATAATTTTTTCTGTTTTCTGCCGTCCACTTTGAAAATGAAAGTTTTTTTTTTGTGTGTGTGTATGTGTGTGTTATATGCAGCTGGACCTGCACTTGAAAATAATATTTATGATTTTTATTAATGGTTGTTTTTCATCTTTGCATATTTTCCAAAATAAATTTTTTAAAAAACTTTTATTACTTCATCCGGAGTAATATTTGCTGTGCATTTTACTTCTGAAATTCTATCACTACCAATTAGCCCGTCCGGAAATGCTGCTAAATATGCAAAATTCAAATTCTTTTACAAAAGTTTACTAATTTTGTTTTCAGGGTTGCGGTAGTATTCGCTGAAACGAGTGCAGATTGTGAAGGGGCAGATGACCACAGCTGTGATGGTAAACAAAATAAAACAAACAAAAACGAAAAGCAGAAAGAAAAAATGCTTAGGGAGAAATTTGAAGACGCGGTGAAGACCAGATAATAAAAGTAACAATCCATCACGTGGTAAAAGGAGGGTTTAGTGTGTATTCCTCCGCGAAAGGGAGGAGTTAAAGGAACTTTAGGGGGGAATTCAAATTATTCTTCCAAGTTTAAGTATAAAATGCAGTTTTTACACATTCTCCTAATTTCTTTTTTTTAAAAAATTATATGTATCGGAAAGAAGGTACCAAAACGAATGTATTTCAGTTGCTAGTTTTATTTTATTTATGACAGATTTTTTTAAAAAAATCGTTTAAATGGCGCCCTTGACATTTTTCAATTTTTATTAAATATTTAAAAATATTTTGACACGCACGAAAAAAAAATTCCTTCGGGAGAAACCTTTGTTTTTATTCCCTCTTGCGATGGCAGAATGACTTCATAATAAAGACACCGTAATAGCAACCGAAACACGGGACAATATTTTCCCATAGGATAACATTACGTTTGAAAATTGTAGGTGGCGTGTATACGGCACTCTTAAGCCGTTGCTAACTCGGCGCACCAAATCGTTCGTCTCCCGTCCGACTCACTGGTAAGGGAGTACTGTAGCGTCAGCCTTATAAGCTAGATAATATCCTTCGAGCTGAAGGGTCCCTTTTGCTCGAACGGTATATCGCTCGGCTACTGGCTCAAACGTCGCAGGTTCGTACCGCGACCTTCACTTGCTACATATATAATATGTTTTTATATACTGCATTTTTATTTTATATTCCCATTACAGTTTATTTCTCCTTGAAACTGCTAAGAAGTTTGAAAAATTTGTATAGCTGATTTTTTTTCTGATCAATCTTAAAAATAAGAATTATACATAAAGCTAAATAGCTGTATTATTGACTTTCGATAAATCATATAAAACTATTAAATATATATATATTTTTCTAAATCTTCTGGAGGTGAACATTTTAAACTCTTGTATATTGGGTCTCATGTGTGGGTATTAAATAATTAAATTCAATAATTTATAACATGAAAAATATTTACTTTTTAATATTTAAATAATTAATATTTTATAAATGAAAAAAATAACATTTTATGTAAAAAATATTATAAATTAACATTTTATATATATGAATAAACTTTTTGTTACAATTTTTTAATGATTATCGAAGCTTTGTGCAACCATAGTAGCCATCATCTAGTTTATTTCTAGTTAATGTGTATGCAGAGCAGTCAAAACATTTTAGAATCAGCAATATCCACTGACTGTATTTTTTATCTGTGAATCAAATAAATGCATAAATGTGTCATTTGTTATTGTTGGCTGGATATGAATTTTGTTCTGATTTTACATTAATTTTAACAGTATTTATGTATTTTTCATTGTTTAGAGTTTAGTTTTAAACAATATTGTATGATATAAAGACCAGTACTTGTAGTTGTGTTTTACTTTACATCATCAGTTTTTTTACTAGTTTTTTTTTTAATTATGCATTCTTTTTTCTTGTGTAGCAAATAATATTGTATTGTTGTTTGGTAATTTTACTTTATATATATTCTGCTGTTAGGTTTTAATATACTATTTACACAATTTAATGTGCAATTTTAACGTTTTTATACAATGTTAATTGCATTCACTTTCATGTTGGTTTGAGTTAGTAGTTTAAAGAAGAAAACAAATCTCCCCCCTCCTTAAAAAAAGGACCTCTTTCCATCAAATATGTACTATTTTAAAGGTGCTTGTTGTTAGTTTAAAAAAGGGAGTGAAATAAAGAATCTTATGTAAAAATTAGGCTCAGAAATTTTTGAGTTTATTCCCTTCTTCAAACTGCTAATTTATTTACATATAGTTTTATACATATAGTGTAGCAAAAAGAGCAGTAATTACTTTTGTTTCTTTTTATTTTCCATCTTTTAAACATATTGACTGCTATAATATCAACAATCATCAGTGATTCATATGAATTACATTATTAAAAACCTGTTAACAAATTTATTATTTACTAAATGTATAAAATAAATATATTATTGTTGACTGATCTTGCAATCACTTCACCAAAGAATCTTTTTTTGTGATTTGTTATGAGATACTATGTGGTTTTCAACCATGAATTCATTTTTTAGTGATATTACCATTATCACATAATTTTATCAATGTTATTTAGATAATAATGAATGCATTTTATAAACATTTCTTATTTTTGGTAAAAAAATAAATGCATGCATATCCATGTTTAATTTAATCCAACTTGATACATATAATAAAAAGTTGGAAAATTTGTTACAAAAGCAAAAATGAAAAGAAAAAAAATCAAAGTTTATATTTAACAGATTAGACGCTGTATTTATTTGTTTTAATAATTATTCTTTTATTCTCTGTTATGATGCAATCCCTTGAATCATCTTGATTCTATAAATTAGGCAGATTCATCTTAGTGTAACTTTGCTGTTATATTCAGATGCTTTGATTGATTTCTTAAAAATTATGTGAAGGAATTGAATGTCTACAGACTAAATATTGTCTATGTAAAGAATTTTAATAGCTTTTTATTATTCTTTAAAAAATTTGTAATTTGGCTGCTTAATTTGTATTATTTGAATTCAAAATATTTTTTATTTTATCAATTAATAAAAATATTTTAATAAAAACAGGTGAATTTGTGAATTCTTATATAATTATAAGTATTTTTTGAGTGCTAAAAATGAATAACACTGAGTTTTTTAAAGTAAATTTGCCATGGCTTTATATTGTTTATCTTAGTCTTCACATTCTTAAACTTTAGATACCCAGGGAAAAGGAAATTTGGAAGAGAGTATCTCTCAAATCAAGTCTTTGGCTTTCCTGCTGCTGAATTTTATTTAATGATTTGCCACAAAATGTTATAAGATTGTCTTCTGCATTAGTGAATACAAATGATAAATGTCATTAAATTTCCTTGGCTTTTAAAAGTTTCAGTTCATGAAATTAATTTATATCATCTGTGAAAATTTAATACTTTGCAATGCTTTTGTAAGAAATTGGAGATCTCGCAGGGTGTTTCTTGAACATTCAGGGAATCAGTGCTTCTGAGTTGTGATTTTTCATGGAAAGCAATTTGATTAAATCTATTGGAAAATATTTTGGAGATCCACAATGGAAGCCAATTCAAATAACAAGAAAAGAATTCTATATTTTAGAATTATTGTACATGAAAGCATTTTTTAAATTAAGATTTTACATGGAAAATTATTCTATCCTTAAATTTAGAAATGAAATTTTTTTGTAAGATAATAATTATTATTATGTTTTTGTTATTAAATTGTTTAAAGAATTAACAAAATTAAATCTGATGATAAAGAATAATAAAAAGTATATATATGGAAAGAGCTGGTAACTAAGGGGTTGTGCATCACTTGCATTCCATCTCATTTGTATTAACTAATTAAAAAGTGTCATTCGCGCTCAAGTTTTAAAAATGTTACCACATTATAACTTTTATATTTGCGCATAAGATTTAGTGATTTTACAATGCACGCTATATGGTAATCAATCTGTCAGAGTGAGAATGATACTCCATGTCTCTGATAATGAAACGAAGAAAAATGCTGATGAGCTTTACTGCATTTCAGACAAGTGTTGAAAATAATAAATTAAAATGTGAGAAAAATTTACCCACACAGAAGACATGTACAAAATTATAATTTTGATGTGCATAAAACAAATGTAATCTAATAAAATGAAGGATAATTTTTATTTTTAATGCGATTTCTATTGTTTAGTATTGTTTAACTTTATTTAATAAAATGGGGGGGAAGCATAGAAAGTGTTTAAATTCAAATTTTAATGGATATAAATGTTTAGTTCTTTCAATGTGTCTTTATATTTATTTTTCAAGCTAATACAGTTCGTCAACGGATTCTAAAACGACCACATTCCGACGATTCCATCTCGTTAAGGGATGAAACGTGGAACGATGAGCGCACTTCAGGTATTCACCTTTCTTCGTGAGTTTTTCCCATTATGTACCTTTTAGTTCGATTTGTGTTATTTCTGATTGCATTTTATTTTAACTCAAAATTTCGTATCGATATGGCTAATTCAAATGATGAAAAAGCTTTTAAGAGTGATACGAAGAAAGTTTTTATAATATTCTTAAATACCATGACCAAGAAGCAGAAAACGGGGAATTATTTATTCTTACCGCACGAGGCGAGCCAGTCAAATTGCCGGCGTTTCAAATAGCGCCATTATTAAGATCCGACGAAAAGCTGGAGATGAACTTCATCCTATTTTTGTTTCACCAAAATAATAATAATAAAAGGATATTTTTTTGGAAAAAAAAA
>JAOUZG010016477.1:342683-358639 GCA_026289955.1 Argiope argentata | reverse complement strand
GTGCAGCCAAAATATGTTCATAACAAAATTGAAATACTGGTGATAAGGCAAATATATAAGTGCCCACTTTATTATCTTCCAAGTCGATTTCTTTAAACCGTGTTCACTTTAAAATATTTTTCAAAAAAAAGTTACAAAAATGTTACAATTACAAAAAAAAATGTTACAATTTTCATTCCTACTTTGTTTTGGAAGAGCTATTTATAAAATTTTGTACAAGTTTACACGCTCAGGCAGATAAAATTTTGTACAATCATGCACGCACGGTCAATATTTCTCTGCACGAATTTCATCAGAAATAACATAAGCAGATTTCGTTTGAATTGCAGAAACTACACGGAATTTATGGAAAATAAACACTTGCTATGAGTTATTGTATGTCTATCAGTGTATCTATAGGCAAGTTTAGTGCGAGAACTGAAATAAAAAGGATCGAGCTGGATGATTGAAGAATAGATACTGTACTTCCGTCAAAATGGTAGATATGTGCTTGATATTGGACTCATTTTTCAATCTAACCTTGTTTATATCACGTATAAGAATATTTTATGAAATGTATAGGAAGTAATATTCAATGTTAAATGAGTGATCTCTAAAAAATTTTAGATCTTGTCCGTGGAGAGGGAAAGATGGATCATGCAAGACTAATCTGAGTCCAAAACATTTGTAAATGTAGCTGGAAGGTGCCTTCACTTTCAAACGAAATAAAAAATAGTTGCATAGAATTAGTTTTAATGATTTAGCACAATTGAATAAAAATTTGCATAGCATTGTAAAAGCAAATTTTGACTGGAATTCGCTTATATGAAAATAAAAATTCAATAAATGGAGATATTCATTTGAAATTAAAGTTTAGAATATTTCATAAATAATTTTTCACGTTATTCAAAATTAAATATTATATAAATCAAAAAAAGTAAAACGATAACAAAAAATTCATACGAAATATAAAAATTTGTTAATAAAAAAGCATTACCATATTTAATATAAAAAAGTTATTGCTCAAATAAATATTCAAGTATTTTTCCTAAAGATAATTTCCCTCTAAGTATGAGACAACATTTTTTAACCGCTTTATTCTAGAAATATATATTTACGAGATTGTATTGATTTCAACTGTATTTCTTACATTTCATTTACACATTTTGGTTTTCCATGGGGCTGGAGAGGGAGTATCTGTTAGTGCTGCCATCTATAATGCACTGGTAACATTACTACCATTCTGGCGGTATATATTAATATTAGTTATATTGTTTTATTCATTAACTACTTCGCTATAATTACTATTCTTTGCAATTTTTTTAATAATATACCAAGTGCATTTCGGCATTCTGCACACATTGCTTGACCAGAGACTTAAATTCATTAATAATAAAAGTTATAAAATGTTTTTTACATAATTTAAATTTTTCTCAGAGTCAAATGATCGGAATTAAGTAATAATCTGAAATAATATGCATTTCTTTGGCATCGGATGAATGGATCCAGTGAACGAACTTTACCCGATTTAGGATTTTTACTGACGAAAGTTACCTGCGACACTATGTTTTCTATGGTCTGAATTCGACAATGGTCTCTGGGAACATCGATATTGATGAGGCAGCGATTTTTTCTGATTCCTATATTAATTTTTCTTGACTTTTACATGAGAAATCAAGTGAAGTGAAAATAGAAATTAAAATATATTCGTTTCACGTTTCAGTAGCCTCTTAGCCGCTGCAGTTCCAGAGAACTGCACCGTTGCCCGGGGAACCCCACGTGGAGGTATGCTACCCTCTCTTCCTTCCCACCCACCCTTCATCGCTGCATCCGAAGACAGTTCTGATCTGAAAACTGCATCGATCAGCCGACGACAGTTCTGGTGTTAAACTGCGTCCTTCTGCGCACGGTACCTCACTGAAATGTGCAGGGCCGAGCAGAAGCGGTAGATCTCGAAGGACTCTACCACTGGCACTCCGACGGGAGCCATCCGTGCAGGCAGACCCAGAGCAGAACACATCTTGTACACCGCGTAGGATTCTACAAGAGGAACTGCAGGCTTCTGGACTGCAGATGGGGCCAGTTTCGCCGGTAAACCTAATCTTTGGCAAATCCTAAATACCGCGTAGGAGCGAACCACTGGGACGGTTTCGACTCCAGTCGCAGGCGGATCGGATGGGGCGAACACCTCCTGATCCGGCTCGGGACCGAGAAACAGATCTCCGAGTGAGGGCAGGTGGGGGAGCATGTAACGTTTTAACAGTTCCAAGACCATCCAGGGGACCATCCACCCAACGATGGCCGTAGCCTGGTTGAAGTGTACACAAAAAGCACCAAGCATAACTCAGCAAGAAAAACAAGCACCACAACGAACAGTCGCAGAAAGAGAAAGGATTCTTAACAAAGAGCAGAAGGTAGAATCATTGTTTCGTTCATAGCATTGTTTGCATTTAACCAGTCCTATTCCTATTAACAACAATAATGAGAGGGACTGTTGAAAATGGTCTGGGGTACATTAATAATTGAAATATAACGAACAATAGAATGAATGTAGCAATCAATACCAGTTGGATCAAGGGAGAACTAATATCTAAATAAATTACATGGATATTTATTATTTTTTCCCTTTCTTCTAAAATTTGGAAACTTGCGTCTTGATTAAAATCTGAACACGTTTTTTCATTTTCTCCCATTCATTTAAGAAATAAGTTTTTGTCCTTTTATATATTTGAGACAAATTATCCACTCATATTAGAGGTATTGTAATCAGTTTAGAAGAGAAAGTGAAAATCAAATGAAAAAGGTTAACGCATACTGAAAGATAAAAGTAATGAGAAAGAAGCAGCGATTCAATGAGCATTCATTTTCAAAGTAAAGTGCACGAACCTTTATTGCTTCGAGACGTGAGGAAGAAAAGTGAGGATGCATTTTATCAACCGAATGAAACTCAAAACTCATTATAACTGCAATTTTAACAATCAAAACAAGTAACGACTTCATTTATCCAAGTTGACTCTGCTTTTAGTTACCCAGTTTTCAAGCTCTCATCATCAATCAAGGTCCTCTCCTTGATTTACGAGGCTCCAAATTTGTAGCGTATCTACATTTCAGATATTAATTTTGAAATTTTTTTCAATTTTTTTGTGGAAATTGTGGCGAATATGAACCAGTCACTTTCTGATCATACATTGTCTTACTAGCCGTCTTATTTATATCATATAGTTAGGTTACTTTATTTGTTATCATGCGAGGAATTAAACCATGATTCTAGTTTAAGCACGTTACGAGATATGTTTCTGTTCCAACTGTTTACTCCTCCCTCCATCTCTCTCTCTCTCTCTATATATATATATATCTTGCTCAAAATCACAATCGTTAAAAAATGCATTTTATTCATCCACTCGAGTTGAAAAACATTTTTTTAAAAATTGGAGTGGATGACACACGATGTTAATGCAGTTATTTCAAATATTAATTTATTCATTACTTTTACCTTAAACAGAGATTCAGCAGTTTGTAATGAACATCGAAATCGACTGGCGGTAGCTCAATCTGTAAAATGCGATGATTTCAGTATTTTTCGCTTGAAGGTTAAGAATGGTCGCGAAAATCAATCATTTTTTAAATACATTTTTGCTTTTAGCATAAGTTTTATCCAAAAGACTTCCAAGAAAGAGTTAGCAGTTGTGGCTTAGCGGTTAGAATGAAGGATTTTTCTCAAAAAATGACATTGTTGAAATTTTAAGCTTTACGATCAATTCCGGTATCTCCCCGTTTGTGCCATCAATAGTTGATTGTTTCTCCTACCTCATCTTAAGACCGAGCCACGGATCGTGATGAAGAATAGAAAATTGCGAGGAAATTGGCTTTCTATTTTACCACATAATATTCTGGTTCTGTCATACGTATATATATATTTATTTATTTATTGAGATTATTAAATAAAAATTTGCTAAAATATATTTTTTCTTTTTTGACCAAAGTAGCAATTGACATTAATTTTTTTATGTTTTGTTCCCAGACAAACCAGCAAAAATGCGATTAACAGTGTTCGAAAATTAAATTTGGGCTTGAAGCTCTTTTTTCAACAACCGATTGGAACAAAAATTTCACACAAGACAACATTTATAGACACAAAATAACATTTCAAATTTCATTTATTTCAGTCATTCGGTTTTTGTATTATCACCCTCACATGCTTTTGAAATGATTTAGGGTCAGAATATTGACGAAACTCCATACGTCTAGCTCGCTCATTTATCAGTAGCTCTTCTGACTTTGACTAATGCTTTTCATATGGGTTGAATAAAAAAACTGGGGAGTTTCCATGCAAAAGATTCTAAATTTCACTCGGCTAGTCATTCTGTGTTTGTGGTTTGTTCGCAGATTAACCTGCAGATCAATTTCCTTTTAATGGGTTTATTTGATAAAGAATCGATACCCTCCGAGCTAAGAAGGAGTAGAACAATGCGAATTAAGAACGATACTGTGACATTCAATATGGAGCCATTTTTATGCTTCCAAGATGAGTGTGTGTGGCTGCAGTCGGAACACATTAAATGGAAAGTTAAAAAGCTAGAAATTAGGATTAGGCTTTATCTTCGTAAGTGTAATTACATAAAATTTTTTTAACTAAACTGTCTACAAATTAGAGTCCGTTGATTCTCGTGTTTCTAAATACTGAATCTCCAAAAGTCAATGATTTATATAAATAAAATTTGGTTTGTGGCATTGCCAGGAAATTTGTGTATGTCTATTAAATTTTGAACTTATTCCAGTATTTATTTCGGACACTAAGATCCGATCTAGTGGCTCTAAAACTCGAAACGAATTGAGAATTATTAATCGTTGTAGTGTGCTTCAAAGGATTGAAGTATAAATTTCAATGATTAAATTATTCAATGAATGGATTATTGTGTTCGTCTAGGTTTCAAGATAACTGTGAGTAAGCTTTTGTTTATTTTATGATGCTTTCCAAATTTATGTAATATTTTCGTTTTTATGAGTTGCACATATTTAGATTTCTCTTATCGAAATGCTTCCAAATCTTAAAAAGAGTGAATCAATTGAATTTATCGAAGAATTAGAAATTGATATTCCATCTGGTGCCAAGTAGTTAATATTAAATATTTAATTGAAAAGAGCGAGATTTATAAAGATACTAGCATTTTCGCACCCGGCATTGCTCGGGTAATGGAATTAGCGAAGGATAACAGTGCTCCATGTACTTAGTTATGAAAATCCCCTTTAATAATTACTTATTACCTATAATTTTTTCCAATTTTGGGAGGGTCCCTGGGCCCCTGGACTCCTTATATAAATGCACTTGTCCTTACCGATCCTTGTAAAGTATTGATTTTCTTTGCAACTGCTGGCTATCCACATTTTATTGTTATACTTACGTTTAAGCAAGAACTTCTTTGTATACAACATTTGGAGAGGGGGGTTCTGGTGCTAAAACTATTAAGCTGCTTGATGAACTGAATCTGGAGCAAGCTACTTAAAATTGGCCGTTTGAAAAACATTCTCCTCTTAAATCGATCCCTGCTACTTTTAATGTCTGTCCTTGTGACTTATTAACGGTTATTGCAAAGCAAACTTTTACAGGAAACTGCACTCTTCTAAATTCAAAAGGATAGTTCGACGGAATTAGTGGAATGCGGGGTATTAAAACCAACTCTCCTCGAGCACATCCAGTAATTATCGTATCTTCGATTACATACTTATTAAGTCTAGTCATTCATAGTCTGGTGTCATTGCATAGCTTTAAAGGATAAAGGTTTCGTAGTAGCATTACTGGTGTCCCAACTTTCAGGTGAAGTATGCGAGGTGGAAAATCTGGAATGAATTCATAACACGCATAGTTTTTGCTGGATTGTTTTCAAAATTGATCAGGGTGTGCCAAAGCAATTCCCAAATTATACAAAAAAAATATTTAGTCCCATTTTTATTTATCAATGGATTACATTTGTAATGTTGAAGAGGAAAACCCAATAAAGGACAAAAAAATTTTAAATGGGCAATTTTCTATCAGATTTTTTCAATCTTTCACATGATTTTGATAAATGTATCCAATTTTATGTAAAAAAAAATTGATTAAGTTATCTTGAAAAGTTTCGGCGTCATTAAATATTAAAGCGAAATTTCGCCTGTTCGTTAAAAAATTCGCCAAAAATTCAGTTTTAAAAATTCTTTTTTTTTAAATTGTATTGCAGAATACTACATCGTACTGTCTTTCAGGAAACAGATTTTCTGCATTTTTCCAGCTAAGCGTCTATTTTACAGGGCCGTTCAAGGAATAGACCCGTCAAAATTGACCTTTTTTTTAAAAAAATCGATATTTGATTTTTGCGGCCACGTTTCGTAAAAAAAATTATACCTCCCTGTTCTACGATAGAAAGTCCATCCGATTCCACTGCGATATTGAGTATCAGTTGAACGGACGCGTAACGATGGCAATTTAAAAAACGCGGTTTTACGGGACGAAACGGGACGCATAAGCGATGGCTTCTCCGGAAGGCCGTGTTTCACTCGGAAAGTAGCATTACAGGTTTAAATTTATCAGAAATTAAAGGGTTTTAATTAAATTCTCTCGAACTAATTTATATTTCGAAAAATGAACTATCCTATCTTTTAAGTTGGATCAAACTGCAAGTGGTATGTAAATTATTTTAAAATCGGTAAAGTAGTTTAGGAGTCCATTGCGGACAAACAACGTGACACGTAATTTATATATATTAAGATTTATGAATTCGTAAAAACTGTGGTTTAAACGGTAATTGAAAAAGGAATAGGATTACGAGAGAAGTGAAGCCCAGAAACTAGAATTGGAAAAACTTGAACTCGCGCAGTTAGAAAAACAACTTAATCTTGTGAATTTACAAAAAGATGTAGCACAAAAGGATAATGTAACAAATAGCGATACCGATTCAAACCATAGTGTAGAAAGTTTGATAAAAAGTGTCAACACCTTAATTATTTCAGTTTCTACGCGAGCAGAGTCGCATAATTTACTTTTCCAATTGCTTGAATGAGTTTTCAAAACCAAAAATGTTCCGGGACAATTCAAATCAGAGATACGATTAAATTTCATAGGCTATAAAGTTTCTAATTTAATTGTATATTTAAGTGAGTATGAATTGTGTAAATATGACAAATTAAAGGAATTAGTGTTAAAAGCATTCCAATCCATCCCCACAAGGAGTTTTAAATAATTTCCGTAAAACGGAACACGTCCAAACGAAAGCTATATTCAATTTGAATCGCGACTTAATGCTGCGTTTGATTATTTTTTGTCCGAAAGATCATGAACTACAAATTCGTATTGACGTGAAACACGGGGAATCTTGGTATGTGCCATCAGATTCAGACAAGCATTACGATATTTGTGTATCATTAAAATTCAAAAACAATAGTAATGTTTTTACACGTCCGCAAATTGTAAACCATTCGGAAAAATATCGTAAAGAATACAGCTCACAGAAAGTATTTGTATCTGAAGTTAAAACTCCGAAATGTGTAATTTGTAAATCTAATGAAAATCATTCTCTAAAATGTATGTCCTGTGTTCAAAAACATGCTAGTTAATGAGAGAATCGAGGTCGTTAAAAATAAGTAATTAAGTTTTTAATTGTTTAAATCGCCATAAAATTGCTAATTGCTATTGAAAATCCAACTGTTCCATTTGCAAAAAACGACATAACGCTCTTTTGCATTTGGGAAATAGTCAAAGCGAAAATGATAGTAATTCGAAGATTGCTGTAGAGGGATTGAATTCAAGGTCGAATGTAATCGAACCACGGAGTGAAGATCCTAATGATGATTCTTCGCAACTGATGAATGAGTCATCGTCGAACAGTACGCATTCATTCCCTGCTACCAATTCAAATGTAAACAAAATGGAATTGTTAAGTACGGCAAATGTGATGATTCAGAATAATCCAGGAAAGTTTACGAATGCGCGCGCTTTATTGGATGTTGGTAATATGAGTCATTTCGTTTCCAAACGGTTAACCAAAAAATTGAATTTTAAAAAAGAAAAACGAAACATCGTTTCTGGAGTTATTATCATCTGTTATTAATTGGATCGTAAAAATGAAACTCTCGAACGTCATCGGAAGCTTTGAAAAGAGAATTGAACTATTGGTCATATAACAGAATTGTACTCACTCGAAACAATTTGACATGAGTTGGCTAAAATTAGATAATTTCAATTTAACGGATGTGAGTTTCAATGAACCTGGTGAGAAGGATATTTTATTAGGTGCCCAAATATTCTATGAAATTTTAGGATCGAGTGAAATTAGATTTCCGCGAACAGATATTGCTTTTCAAAACACTAAGTTGGGGTTTGTTGCGATCGGAAGTATCCCAATCTAAAACGAAACTACTCTTCATTGTGGGTTGATAATGAAAGATCTGGATGTAAATGCAAAGAAATTTGGGGAAATTGAAGGTATTGAGGGACATAAATTGCAAAATGATGAAGGTTTAATGTGGGAAGATCATTTCATGAAAAGACATTTCAGGAATGCCGATGGAAGCTTTGGAGTTAAAATGCCATTTAAAATAGACCTCCCATGTTTAGGTTAATCAAAACACATTGCTACCAAAAGATTAAATTCACTTTGGCAACGTTTGAAGAGGGAACCAGTGTATATGCAACTAAACAGGGAATTTTTATCTAAGTATGAGAATCTGGGGCACATGGAGTCAACTTGCGAAATTCCAAAGTACATTGTGCCTCACTATGGCGTTACTAGGCCAGAAATTAGTACTAAAATATTACGCGTTGTTTTTAATGCATCAATCGTTCAATGATAATTTGTATTCAGGATCTGTTGTACAAGATGATTTGTTCTCTAAAATGTTGCGATTTCGAAAACATTCTGTAGTTTTACCGCCGATGTAAAAAAAAGATGTATCGTCAAATAATGATACATCCAGATCAGTGTGATTTACTATGTATTTTATGGAACCATTTAGAAGAAGAAATATTACGTGTATTTAAGTTGCCCACTGTTACCTACGTAACCAAACGCGCCCCTTACTTGGCAACCAGAGAACTAAGCAAATATGCTGTGATGAGCAGAACAATTATCCCTTAGATGCCGCTGTGGGCAAGGATTTTTACGCCTACGATGTGCTCTGTGGTACCGAGGATCTATCATCTGTCATTGCTTTACTGACCAGTTAATAAATTTGTTGAAATCAGCTGGTATGGAACTTCACAAGTGGAGCTCAAATTTTCCTGCTTTGTTACAAAAAGTTCCAACGCCGAAACAATGCAATTTTGATAACCCTAACTCAACAGTTTTGGAATTGCAATGCAATCATGAAAGGGATACATTTTGTTTTAGTGTTGGGAACATTTTGAGTCCTGCAACAAAAAGGACAATGCTGTCGGATATATCAAGATTGTTTGACCCTTTAGGTCTCTTAGGACCTTTGATAATCACAGAGAAGTTATTTTTGCGGAAGTTATGGATTTTGAGAATTGATTGAGACGATGAAGTTCCTATGCACTTAAGGAGAAAATGGGAAAATTTTACTTTTGAATTGAGTCAATTGAAAAATGTAGAGTGTCTTGTGTTATGTTCTAAGGCGCTGAAAGTAGACATGTTAAGCTTCGAAAATGCTTCTAATAAAGCTTGATATTGTGCCGTCTACATTAGGTCTTTGTGGAGGTCTTGTGAGACAAAGGTGTCACTCTTATGCTGCAAACCTCGAGTGTCTCCTATTAAACAAGTTATTATCCCATGTTGGAGCTGTGTGCTGCTGATCTACATTCCAAGCTTAACGTTAATGCTCTGTCATCCTTGCCACTAGACATTCATGGAGTATATTTGTTCTCGGGCTCCACCGTGATGCTTGCTTGGATCAAAACTCCACCTACAGCGTTGAAAACGTTAGTTGCTAATTGAGTCACCAGAATTCAAGAGTATAATAAGAGCTTCCTATGTAATTATCTGAATTCAACTGATAATCCCGTGGACTTAATACCACAAGGAGTTTTTCTCTCAAAAATTCAACAATTGGACATTTGTTGGAATGGACCGTCTTGTCTTTCTTTCATCTAGTAGCCGGTCAAACTTCAATGACGATCCTGGTGTCTCAAATGGTGAATATCTTCTTGAGGTGAAAAGAATTCAGAACTGAAGAAAAATCCTATGATTCACTTTTCCATTTGAATTAATCCTAGTATTTTATAATGTCTGTTAAAATTTAGTAACAATTATAATAAAATTGTTCTTGTTTTAAGTTATGCTTTCAGGTTTGCCAAAAACCTAAAAGGCGCAGTAAAGACAGCAGGTCCACTGGATGCTGAGGAGTTCCATTATGAAGAGACGTGTTGAATTAAAGATTTCCCGACCCAAGAATTTAATAAAGACAGCAGTAGATTCCAAAAACCCCACTGTGTGCCTACTGGTAGTAGATTAAAAACGTTGAATCCTCTCTTGGACTCTAAAGGATTGTTAAGAGTCGAAGGACGGTTGGGTAAGAGTATTTTTAGTTTTAATAAAAAGCATCAGATAATTTTACCAAAAAGTCACAAGTTTACTTTAATCGTAATTGAACAGTTTTATAATAAATATTTACATGTTGGGGCTTCTTCTTTACTCTATCTTGTTAGAGAAAAATTCTTGCCTCTGAATGGACGTTATGGCTGCAAAAAGATTGTTCATAAATGTATCATTTGTTTCAAAGACCAACCAATTAATCCTACTCAAATCATGGAAAATTTGCCAAAGGAAAGAGTGTCTCAAGAGTTTGCTTTTAATTGTGCTGGAGTCGATTTCTCGGGGCCATTTTATATCAAGAACAAAACTAAGCCTAAAGGTGCTTTACAGAAAATTTACATTTGTAATTTTGTTTGTTTTTGTTTTAGTCGTTCATATAGAAATTGTTTCAGATTTGACTACTTTTGTTTTTGATTCGTTTATAGCGACTTTAAAAAGATTCATGGCTCAAAGAAATAAGTGTGGGAAATTGTTTACAGACAATCTTAGAATTTTGTAGGAGCTAAAAAAGAAATTAAAAAAAATTCATGAAATGTTTAGAAAACCACATGTAAAGCTGCAGAAGGTATTGAAAGGAAATTTATTCCACCAAGATCTCCACACTCTTGTGGTCTTCGGGAGGCAGCTATAAAGTCCTTTAAATTCCATTTAAAAAGAGTTGTTAAGGGAACAAATTTTAATTATGGAAAAGTTTTAACAGTAATTGTGCAAATTGATTGAATTTTGAATTTTCGACCCTTTTGTCCTTTGTCAGCAAACGAGAATGATTTTGAGGTTCTTACTAATGCACACTACTTAGTAAATAGGACTTTAACATATTTACTAAGAAGGAAAGTGGCGAAGTTCAAGTCTGAGTAAGTGAAATTTCGTTTACAAACTATCCGATTCAACAGTCTCGTAATTTGGTAAATCTAAACGCATTAAAGGCGATATTTTTGCTAATTGTAACTGATGTTGTCTTTGCTTCTCCATTTCCTCGTCATGACGTTTTCGGTTTTCCTCTTGGCGCTTTCGTTCTTCTTAGTGCTTTCGACTTTCATTTTTATGTCTTTCTCTAAAAATCATAAACAAATCTTCTAGCACAAAATATTCTTATAAACTTGACTATTTAAAATTACTTCTTTTAATGCAGCAATTGTGACTTAAGTAGGTAAAAGTTCATTATTTTCTTCCAACAAAGTTATGAGATCCTCCTTTTTAAAACCTCTAACGTTTTTTAAACATGATAACGGTCAGTTTCGAGTCCAGTCAGTGGTACACCAGAAATGTAAAAAACGGTAGTAAAAAATTACCTTTGCAGACACCTCTTCAAATGCAATTCACTCAAATGATCATAAGATACCCAGATGAGCGATATATTCCCACAAAAATGTAATAATTAATGTTCATTTCAATTGAAATCCTTGTTTAAATATCACAGCTCTTTATTAACGGACAAAGAAATTTAAAAGAAATTGAACTTTTTAAAACTAGGTAGTATCATACAAACCAAGCTAAATCAAAACAAAAAGAAATAAGTCTTAGGTTATAGGTGGACACTTTCCATTTAGATAGTGAAAATAATATTGAATAATAATAAATTGAACATACTTAAAACAAAAAATTAACATAGTAAATTATTTACAAATTGTTACATCTAGTAAGACAAAGTATGAGTAAAAAGTGACAGGTTTATATTTGCCGCAATTTCTATAAAAAAAAATCAGTTGAAAACAATTTCAGAATTAATATCTGAAGTGTAGATACGATACAAATTTGAAGCCTCGTCCATCAAGGGGAGGACCTTGATGGATGATGCGAGCTTGAAAACTGGGTAACTAGAAGCAGAGTCAACTTGGATAAATGAAGTCGTTACATGGTCTATTTGTTAAAATTGCAGTTATAATGAATTTTGAGTTTCACTCGGTTGATAAAATGCATCCTCAGTTTTCTTCATAACATCGCGAAGCACTAAATGTTCGCGTGATAAGATATTAAATTCGAATTATATATTAGCTTCTCCTTGACCCAACAGCAATTGATTGTCACATTCATTCTATTGTTAGTTATATTTCAATTATTAATATATCTCTACCATTTTCAACAGTCCCTTTTATTATTGTTGATAATAGGAATATGAATGGTTAAATGCAAACAAAGTAATGAATGAAACAATGATTCTATCTTCTGCTCTTTGTTAAGAATCATTTCTCTTTCTGCAACTGGTCGTTGTGGTGCTTGTTTTTCTTGCTGAGCTATGCTTAGTGCGTTTTGTGTACATTTCAACGAGGCTACGGCCATCGTTGGGTGGATGGTCCTCTGGACGATCTTGGAACTGTTGAAACATTACATGTTCCCCCACCTGCCCTCACTCGGAGATCGATTTCCCAATCCCGATTTGGATCAGGATGTGTATACACCCTCTCATCCACCTGCGACTGGAGTCGAAAACGTCCCAGTGGTTCGCTCCTACGCGGTATTTAGGATTTGCCAGGGATTAGGTTTACCGGCGAAACTGGCTCCATCTGCAGTCCAGAAGCCTGCAGTTCCTCTTGTAGAATCCTACATGGTGTACAAGATGTGTTCTGCTATGGGTCTGCCTGCACGGATGGCTCCCGTCGGAGTGCCAGTGGTAGAGTCCTTCGATAACTACCGGTTCTGCTGGGCCCTAGACATTCCGGTGAGGTACCGTGCGCAGAAGGACGCAGTTTAACATCGGAACTGTCGTCGACTGCCCGATGCAGTTTTTAGGTCAGAACTGTCTTCGGTTGCAGCGATGGAGGGTGGGTGGGCGGGGAACGAGAGTAGCCCACCTCCACGTGGTGTTCCCTGGGCAACGGTGCAGTTCTCTAGAACTGCAACGGCTAAGAGGCTACTCAAACATGAAATGAATAAAGTATTGAACTTTTTATTTAATCTTTAATAGTTTATTTAGTCTTTAGTAGTTTTGAGAAATTATACACACTTACACTCATATTTTACTTTCTATTTTCACTTCGTTTGAATTCTCATGTAAAAGACAAAAAAACCTAATATATAAATCAGAAAACATCGATACGACATCCGTATCGATGTTCACAGATAGCATTGTCAAATTCGAAAGATGAATTCAGAGCAAGCATTGTAGTTATTAACTATTACGAGGAAACATTGTGTAACCTTTTTTAGTGGTAGTCGTAAATCGGGTAAAGTTCGTACTCTGGATCCATTTATCAGATGCCGAAGAAATACATATAATTTCAGAATATTACCAAATTTCACTTAATTAATTATGGGGAATATTTTAATTATGATACAAAATTATATCCTTTCATTAATTAATTGAATGTCTCTGGTCAAGCAATAATTGTGGACTGCCGATTAGCACTTGGTATATTGAAAAAAAAAGTGTAAAGAATTGTAATTATTCCGGAGTTGTTAATGAAAAAATAGGCAATATTGATATATATCGCCAGAATGTTAGTAATGTTACCAGTGCATTATAGAGGGCAGCACCAACAGACACTCCCTCTCCAGGCCTAAGGAAAAATCGAAATGGGCCAATGAAATGAAAAATATAGTCTTAATCAACAAAATCTTGTAAATTCTTATTTGTAATTAAATTCGACGGAAAGTTTTTGAAGACAGACAGTTTTAATAGCCTAATTTCATTAAAATAGTTAGATAAATAAAACATAAAAATTAAATATCTTATTATCTTCATTCTGGCATAATTGCATCACATGCAAAGGACATAAATTAAATAAAGAGAACTGGTAGAAACACAAGTGACTCTTGACATAATTTGAGAAGTTAAGAATCGTTTTCCTCATATAATAATTTCAATTTCGTCTTATATCATACTGCTCCTTTTCAAAGTAATGTAGAAATATTGCAAATATAAATCCTTTCAAGGGGAGAGGAATCAGATTATAGTTCTAATGAAGGAAAAAAAAAATGAATTAATAGTGTACTCGAACACACTGCTGTAAACATATATATGATATAAAATGTATCAAATTATTCGTTATAAAAATAACCTTAATATTAATAATTCTGTTAAAAAGTATTATTCCTGCATCTTATCATGGTACGGGTACTTCAAGAATATCTTTCTTTACTTATAATAAAGCACAATGTGTGTCTGTCTGTTGGCGATGTACAGGCCAGACCGTTCGACCTACAGCTACCAAATTTGGTACATGTATACCTTGGGTGCCGGGAATTTGCACCTCGGAGCCCTTTTTTTGAATTTTTAATTAATTAAAAAACAAGCCAAATTTTGAAGTTTTTTCACTATAACTTCCGAAAATATTACAGCACAAAATTGATTTTTGCATCAGGTTAAAGCTCAAAAAATTAGCTTTTCAATGATACTAATGCTTTGACCTATAATTTAAAGCTCTTTTTTTAATGAATTTTTAAACATCTAATTTAATCGTATTTTTCAACAATTTATTTCGCATAAAATAAAAATAAAATTTTATCTCCATGAGGATCTAAAAAAATCAGCTTTTAATTAAATGTTGCCAACAAATTTTCATGAGTTCTGATTTTAAAAAAAGTTAATTACTACCAAAAATAAAACAGAAAAATATAATTTCCATCACGTGATTATATGAAATGAAAAAATGGAATTGAATAAAAAATGTGATATTTTTTAAACTATAAATGCCAGAGACAATTTTTCTTGATCGTTTGCAATATCAAAATTATTAATTCAATTAAAGAATTAAAATAAATAAAAATACAAAATAAAAATATATTACAAAATTGCGACAGTTAAAACTGAAAAAGAATTTTTAGAAAAGCACCAAACGATAATCTTCTGAGCAAAAGATTAATAATTTAAAAGCAAAAAATCTTAATCGAATTTGAAGATAACGTCATTTCAAAGAAACGACAAACAAAAAGCAATGGATAATAAGTAGAAGTAAAATATTTTTGCATTCGTGTTTTTTTTTAAATTTTTTTTAACAATAAGACATGTTTTGAATTGTTACTTTTACTTATGTGAAGAAGATATATTGTGCAAATCAAAGAATTCGCCTTCGTGATTGTAATTTATCTCCGCGTTTTAATGAATCATGCGAAATAAAAATGCATCTTCTTTCAACGAAGTAATGTAATATTAAAGCTATACTGGTAAAAGTAGGTCAGCTATATGAAAACGCATCTTCTTTCATATAAGCATACGTAATAATTAACAATGCAAAATTTGTAAAAGCATGTAAAACTATTTTTTACCGGCATATTTTGGAGACATCAAAACTTTCTAACCAAAACAATATCATGTTCTCAAATGAGAAAAAATAAATCAACTATCATTTCAAATTATACATATAAAAATGTCATTTTCGGTACGTGTCTGCATAAAATGAAACAAATTTGAAACTTGATATTTTTGGAAAATAAAAACAATGAAACATTTTCTATGATATTTTACTACACGTATATTACTAATCCAATAAAACAATTTTATTTAAGGCAAATATGGCT
>JAOUZG010016477.1:290994-312683 GCA_026289955.1 Argiope argentata | reverse complement strand
TACTAGCCGCCTTTGGCGACCAGTCGGTTCGCCAGTATGAATGCTCGCTAAAGTTTGGTCGCTAATATTTTATGTAGCTGTGTCTCATAACAGGTTTTTCACCAAAATATTTTTTAACCAAACAAATTTTAACAATCATATAATTTATTTATAGTATTATTTATTATTATTTTCTTCAGATGATCTGTTCACTGTACTACTAATCTTTCTCTTTCTATCCGAGCAATGATTGTCCCGGAATTGATATTTTACTTAAATGGTGGAGGGAAAGGTCTGAAATTCTACGTTTTTATAGAATAATGAGATTCGAATTTTCGTAAATGTAAACACACTAAACAAATAAAGACACGATTGGTTTTCGAGCGATGAAAAGTTTAAAAACAGCTTAGAAAATGCCGCTCATGAAAAAGTAATGGTGACACACACACACTCTTCTTTTCTTTATTTTTCTATTCTTTTTTTCTTCACTACTTTTCTTTTTACAAACCCTTTTTGCCCTCTGTTATTCTTTTTATTCTTTATTTATTACTTTAATATGACTTTATTTTGAGCAGACATAGATTAAATATCCATACAGACTAATAATAAAAGCAACTATTTTCTTTCTTTTTTAAACATCCCGTTATCTATGAATGAAAACCAACTGACTTCGCGCATTTCTTTCTAAACAAATAATTATTTATTACTTCCTGCCATCTTACTCGGTGTGGGGGAAGGAAATGAAGATTTTTGGCGGGAAAGTAAGAAAAGTATCGTTTTAACTATTTTTCTCGCAGTTTTTTCATTTTTTCTCTCCATAAGAACCATCCTCGTGTCTTAACGAAAATATTAAAATAAAAATTAGCCGAATCGGTCGAGCCGTTCTCTAGTTTTGCGCTTAGCAACGCATTTCTAGTTCCATTTTTATTAATACAGATATATGGCAAACCATTTTCCATCTAAATTTAATCTACCCCCTATTCTGAATTAAACTTTAAAAAATGTTACTAGCGTTCTTAAAGCAAATTTATAAGTTTCACCGAGAAAAAAAGCGAATATTTCGTAGAAAAGGACCTTTAATTATATCACTTAATGACTCTCTTAACAATTCGAGAAACGTGCATTCTCTATAGCCCCTCTAAATGCACGCCAAGTTTTCCGGCCATAACTCTTTTCTGTATTATAGCTAATGTAAGGATGTAAAAGCAAACTATTGGATTATCACTGCGGCAAATTACAAAGCAGGTTTCGCATGAAATGTATTGTGGATCTTGTTATTCCGGAAAGAAGTCATCACCTTATTCTGTAAAAGGGATGTCGGAAATTTTGATGACCAATATATATTTTTTGAATATATTATATATGTTTAATATATATATTATATATGTTTTGAAAACTTATGGGTTCAAAATTGGCTTGAAAAAGCATGAAATCACTAAAGAAGATAATATTCAAGCAATTTTACTTGCTTCTGATTAAAGTGATGATAATCTGTCAAAAAAAGATAATTTGGCGGCAAAATAATAATAATAAGAAGAAGATACCTTAGGTTATTTTTGAAGTATCTTAAAAAAGAATTAGAATTGGAACTATCGTGTTTTGTATAAACAATAGAGGGAGGGGCAGGGATCGAGGAATCAAAGAATTGTGTCTTCAGTTATTTTAATCTTTCTTGGATTAAAAAAAAGGGAGAATTGCTGATTTACTATCAGGAAACATTAAAAATTTTGGGCAGCTCTATACTTGATTTTTCCGTTGGATATGAAGTAGGATATTTTTTTAAAAATTGTTTTCCACAAATAATATGCGTGAAATAAAATTGTTGAAGTACAAAACAAAACAAAACATGCAAAGTTTGTAAAATCTGCAGCATTTAATGAATGAATGAAAACAGATTGGCAATAAAAAATGGCTCTGGAAGTCAGCTACAGACATATGCCGTATTATTCAAGCTTGACAAACGATTGTTTTAATAGCATTTTAGATTAATAAAAATAAGAGGAAAAATAAGGATATTTTCAATGTAGATATTTGCTCCAACTTTTATTTCAACGATGTAAAAAAGATTGACTTATTACCAAAAATGTGCTCATATGCATATTTTTGGAATAACATGAAACTTTAGCCCATAAACTAATCTTAATAATATAATACAAAACATCAGACTACCTTTCTAGAAATTCAATATGCAAAAATCAAACAGCATAACGATTTACACTAGAAAAGTAATGCATAAGATGAACTAAAGTAAAATTTTAAGGTTGAAAGCTTGCAAAATATATTTCAATTCTGAATTTATTTAGCAAACTTTTATATTTCAGCATTGAATGAAGATTTAAATATTGGTTATTTCATATATGGAATGCTTTGATAGAAATAAAATTTTGAAAACATAATATATTACTTAATCTCGTGGTTTGACAAAATTTTAAGTTATAATATTTTAAAAGATTAATAAAAATAAGTTGCAAGTTATAGGTGTTTTTAAAGTATATATTTGTCTCAAAATCCTTTTAAAATGATTTAGTTCAAAATAAAAATGAAAATTTTTTTAGAAATATAATGAGTAAACTTATTTAAAAATTTAATTAGAATTCTAAAAGTAGTATTATTTTTAAGATGCAATACTGACGATAATTGATTATAAAATTTTAACCCACATTTCGTAGAAAGGTTATTTCCGAAATAAAAAATATTTCAAACAGTGTTGTTAGTTGCTTAGTGGATTTGGTTATTACGGTATTAGAGGATGAGTTCAAACGTTATCTTCTCTATTATTGAATCGCATCTGACAAATAACAAAATTGTTGTATGGTAATATATGACGTATTATTTAAATTTGGAAAAATAGTTTTTATAAATAATTTAACAAGTAAATGGAAATTAGATGAAAAATAATGTTTGGGTATTAATGTCAACGCTTTAAAACCGAACCAAAACGTTTAAAAACCTCATATGAAACTTTTCTTTAAAAATTTATTGACCAAGTTATATTGTAAAATTTTAAATCTTTGTATAGAAAAAAAAATTGCTCCCCCCACCTCTTCAAAAAAATGAAAAACTTTTTACAAAAAAATTTAAATACGCTTCAGTAAAAATCTTAGGCTGAAAGGAAATGTAAGCTGGTTGTTCAAAAACCGCAAGGCAATTTATTGATGAAAGTAGATTATATCTTCGAACGACGTGTTTATTATATGTAGAATCAATCTAATTATGTACATTTGGATATTCAAAATATGAAAATTACTGAACAAGAGTAGCCCATTGACTAAGTGTAACTTCCCAGCATATTCTCCACTAAAGACACCACCTCGCTCCCCAAATAAAATAACGGACATTGGACAGTACCGTCAACGGCACAAATATTCATTTTTAGACAACCGCATATGAATTTTGTGCTTCACATTACAGTGAAGCACAATGGACACAGAATGCATTTTAATAAAACGATCAACAATTGAATTTCTTTGATCATAGTCGTGCTTTTATATAATCGCCTTTACATATATGCAAAAACACAGACCTACAAACATTCGACACTTGGGCGGATTGAATTAAAAATTTAAAAAGTATCTAATTAGATTACAAATTTAGATATTCGATTACAAAATTCGTTATATAATTTAAATGCCAAATTTTATATCGATTTTACTACCAGGCAGACTTCTGACCAATGGATTTCATACACAATTTGATGGAAATCCTCAAATTTGTTGCAAAAAACATGTAACCAAATTTCAATTCGCCATTTTCTTGAATTAAACTGGGGAAATTTGCCTATACATCTTCTTTGATAATATCAGTTTCACTAAATAATGGAGACAATTGAATCATGCTATTCTACAATTGTTTGATTCAAGCAGAAAAGAAGAGTCACACTGTCGCATCAGAATTAAACATTAGAGGTAAATAGCATTAAATATTAAAGCTTTTCATTAAATAAAGAAAAGACTGATTGATATTGTTTTAGCTTAAAAGAACTAAACCGCATTCGTTGACCAGTTGTTCAACCTTCACATTAAAAGTCATAATTTAGTGCTTCAACCACAGAAACAGATAATCAACTGAAAAAACAGAATTTTAGTAATACTTTCACACTGTGGTACACTATCAGTAGAGAATAAAAATCAAGAAAATTAACAATGAAAGTAACAGTAAACCCAAATTGAAAGGGAGAGGAATGAGTTAGAATTTCAGAGTAACTTTCATTTATAGATTATAGAGTAATATAAAGAAGGATAATCACTTAAGTTGTACTGAATGGAAAGTGAATTAGAAAACATGTATCAGCAAAAAATATTTATATTTTGATCTTTCAAAAGCTATACTTTCTATTCTGAATTCTATTTAAAAATAAAAATTAAAAACAACAACAATAGTACAGATTTCATAAGTTCCAATTTCCACTCTACATTAAAAAGTTTCAATAAAATACATATATAATAACTTTAAAAAATAGAATTAAATGAACTTCATATTGTAGGCATTATTGCAATTTACTTGAATTTTTGCTAAATTAAATAAAAATTGAATTATTGATAAAAAATTTTACAAAATCATATTACATTCAAATTTGTTTTCTTAGTACTCAAGATTAAAATGCATTTATAATTATCTAAGAATTAAGGTATTTATTCTATTTTTAGAAAATATCAACTTATATATTGAAATAAGATTTAAAATTGAAATAAAAAAAATTAAACAGGCACAATTTAAAAATTGAAATTAAAAAAAATTGCAAGTGTAGCTGAAATTATTTACATACATGACCTTTTTTTGAGTTAGTTTTAAAGAATGAAATAATATCATTTCAATTTCCTATTGTAAATAGATCAAAACTGATGCATACACATAAAAATATTAATAACTATGCTACTACTTAAAATTTTTTAAAGGAGTTATTTGGAAATCTCAATACAGTATGAAAATCAATACTACATTAAGAGCATGTGAATACTTTTTTTTTTGGCATATCTATTCAAGAAGATCTATCACATCTGTGATGCATACAAATAACTGCAATCGCAGATGAACAGATCATCTAGTTTGCCACAGCTGCCAGTCTTCCTTAACTAATTTTCCACTTTCCAATCCAACATTTTCAAGTAGAATATTAATAAACATAAAAAAACTGCAATATTGTTTCTGTTTTCCAACATGAGATATTTAGAAAACAGAGACATAATCATTGAAAAAATGCAGATAAAATTACAATATAGCAACCTCAAAATAAATAATTCAAAAAAATGAAAATCTGGTATAGTAGCTGAATTTTTTATAAAGTCATTGTCAATCAGGTAACTGTCATACATTATATTTTGTTGAATTGGAAAGAATTTGCACAGTAAATAAATTTGTAATGAAGGATTGAAGACAAACAAAACTAAATATTGATCTTTAAACTGAATAATATTATTCAGTTTAAATAATAAATAAAGCTAAAGAGTAAAGAGTAATAAATAAAGCTAAAGAGTAATGAAAAGTACATAAATGCTGTTAAATTAAATGTAAACATAATATCCCAACTTAACAACAAGAGAAATTTTCTAAATAAAATTTTTATAAAATGACCTGATAATAATGCATTTCACTTGATGAAGTAAAAGGAAATGCATTGTAAAATTTGTCATAAATTAAACAGCTTGAAATAAAATGGAAAACAATTTGTTAAATCACTTTTTATTTATCACAATGTTATGGAAGAATAAGAATTCATTAAAAAGTAAGACATAATTACTGTTTAAATTAACCTCAAAGAAAAAGAGATTCATATAAGTGAGTTATTGATTTGACTGATTCTAAAATCTTTTTTATGAACCAGTGTAAAATAAATAGGAGTGAACTACATGTTTTCTATTATGCATATTGTGAATTTACAGCAAGATCCTTTAAACCCATATGATTGAATAATTATTAAAGAAAACTTTGCATTATTAGTTTGGTTATTAAATATCATACTAACCATGTAAAATTATACAAAAAAAATTATAAAATTACTTACAAATCTTTCTCTTATTTACCATAGATACGTGAAAACTAGGTTTAAATAATCATTAACATACATTTAATGTCAGTTTTCCTTCCAGAGAAACATTTCAAATTTTAATAAGAAAATTTTCAAAATTTATATTTTTATTTTTATTATAAGACAAATAACTATATATGTTATAAACAACCTTTAAATAACTTTTAAATTCAGTTTTTATTTAAAATTAAAGAAACACTGTTTTTAAATAAATCTAAATTAATGTTATGATTAAATAAAAAATATCTGTAGGGTTATACTGCATAATATATAAAAAATATTATTTTATTTACAAATTATTGATTAAACTATATATATAAATTATGTATTTGGATATTAACTGCTTACTGCTGATAAATATAGTCATGATTTTAAAATGAAAGAATTTATGATCAATTATCTTTAAATGTGGTTAATACACTACTGAAAACTAAAGTTTTATTCACATATATGATTTTTCTGTAGTTTACTTCATATTGAAATTGATAGCTATTTAATAAATGAAAGAAAATGATATATAGAATAATTTGAGTATCATTGCAAAATTATTTTGGGAATATTTATACAAAATTCGATATAAAAATTTTCATGACAGTCGATGCCACTTGCACCAATGATTATCCAACACTTCTCAAATATAGAGGAGAAAATACATGTCCAGATTACTCAGTTGATTTTAAAATGTAAAATGCATCATAAAAAATTAATTTACACATAAAAATATTTTTGTACATCACTTTGCTTAATCTTCACAAGAAAGAATCACACAAACAGTTGATTAATCTTTCATTGCTTTTTGAATCCTTATTTCACTCACAATATGTAAAAAACTGTTTCGTTAATTCAACAAAATATAAACATAGTTAATTGTTTACAAATGAAATTAATCAAAAAAGTTAATTAAATAGAATAAGGAATTTAAAGCAAAAGAAAAAAAATGTCAGACTTTTTTTTCTATACTCATCGATTATCCTGAATTTATAATTATTGTAAGCCCTTAATGACACTCAGCAGAAAGATTACAGTGTAATTTAAATAGGAACCAGAATATATTACAATCAGAGCCAAGATTGCGATACGACTCACAAATGTAAATAAAAGTTATAAGCTTAAAAATCGCCACACTCATGTCAACCTTTTAGGAGTCCAATCACAGCAATTTTCACATCAGCTTAATGATGCTCTTGTAAGCTGCGCTGTGATTGTACTCATTTTAGGCTACCCTGGTCGGAGCGATCTCTAATTGGGTGTTATTCGGTTACGTCAGCCTTTCAGTAGTCCAATCACACTGAAGTTCACATTACTTACTCTTTTGTAAACTGCGCTGTGATTGTACTCATTTGAGGTTACCCTTGTCGGTGCGATCTCTATAAAGTGTCTTTTTCAACAGACATACTTGCAAACATCGAGTACGATGAAATGCCATCATATCGTTTCTAGAATAATTTTCTTATCTTAGTTCTTGATTTAAAAATATGTTTTTGTGAAATAAATTGAAATTATTTTTTATGCTTTCAACGTGAGGAATTTTCAAACGAAATTTGTTTGCTCAATTCTCATCAAGGTACATTTTATTTTTAGCTCACAGATGGCAACAATATAAATTTTGAAGGTTCAAGGTAGTTATGTTTTTTATGAGCAGAACGTAAATAGATATGAAAATTCTACTCTTTTGAAAACGTAATGCTTTGATTCTTTTATTTTTTCTTTCATTTAAAGTGAAAAATCAATTCTTGTGTACAATTCACTTTCATCATCAAAATGAAGTCAGGTTTTATGAAGATAGAACTCAACAAAACTTTATGGGAGGTACCAGAGCGGTACCAAAACTTAGCTCCTGTAGGCTCGGGAGCTTATGGTCAAGTTTGGTAATATATTTTTATTTTGTGCTATCATCAATATCTTAATCTTGTTTGAATATCTTCTAATTATGTTGAGATAAATCTACCAAACTAATTTATTCTACTTCCCTATTTATATTTAAAAATTTTGAAAATTTGTATGAAATTCTATTCTAATCCAACGCAATGATAATCGACCACGATGTTTAGTTGAAAAACATTAAAGAGGGATTAAAATCTAAAATATTCTTAACTTTTTTTGTGTTGAATTTATTAGTGTTACATTTCTTCAGTCAAGCATTTCAGCTTTCTGCTGAGCAAGTTTCTTCAAATTATAAATATATAAATCATTCTAAATGTCCGAAATTATACATAAAATTTGAATAAACGCTCATGATCAATTCAGAAATTTGCTTCATGGGCTTGACTAATTTCAACTAAATTTTTATGTTGTAGTTTTTTTTCTAATATATGTGGTATTTATTGATATAATAATTACATAATCAGATTAAAGACTTGTTATTGCTCTTTGGGTCACTTTTTCGAAATACATTTACTATTAATTGAAAATTCATTAGTATGTCGAAAATTATTAAATCCCTTAAAATTAATCTCTTAATCTGGCATAGCATGTAAGACACGATGGAAATAATTAGCACAATATATTATTTTTCCCTCCCATCATCATAGTGACTTTGGAAATATAAATAATGCCTAGGACATGGTATTACTATTTTGTCTCATTAGGATGATTCAGTTCAAAAATTGATGTAATTGACTATTTAGGATTTCAATTTAAAATTGGACATAAATGGCTTGACTATTTCTAACTAAATTTTTGTGTTTTAGTTAAATGTAGTATTTATTGATAGAATAATAATTTATTAATAATAATTGTATAGACAGATTAGAGATTTATTATTATTCCTTTGATGACTTGTTATAAGTTTATTTTGTATTCATTGACAATTCAACAGTAATTAGAAAATTATAAATGCAAAAATGTATGTCTTAGTAGGCATAATAGAAGTGAGTAACATGACATATTATTTGCCTCCTAAGATCTTCAATAGCTTAGCAATTACATGATAGCAGAGCATGGCATTCTCTTCTCCTACTTTAAGACTATTCATTTTTAAAATTGATGTAACTACACTGATGTTTTGTCTGCATAGTGAACCATAAATTTGATATTTCAGTGAGGCACCCATATTTATCCATTTTTTTGCGCATTGAATTGCACATCAATTACATTAGTTCTGAACGAATTGAAAATTAAAAATAAACTAATAAGCATCCATTAAAAATTTAGTTAAATGACATTTTACTATTAAAATATTATTACTGCTAATAAAATTTTTCATGTTACTGTAAAAAAATAATATTTAATCTTTTGTAATTCTTACCAAACTATTTTAATCTAAATAAAATCATCTGTTTATGAATTTTTGTCAAGACAGAAATTAAAAAATACCTGCTTAAACTTTTTGAGTCATTTATCTTTATTTCATCGATTTTAATTTTAAATTTCTGATGGAATTCCTTCTGATTTATTGATATTTTAAAGAATTTCCTGTGATTATTCAATAAATTTGTATGTGTTCCATACTTTGATGTCTGATGATTGGGATAACCAGAAGTAATATGAAGGATGTTGAATTTGTGAAGTTAATGTGCATTTTTAAATATATATGGTGTTCACAGAACAATGTTTGTATCCCTGAAAAGTTCATTAATTTTTTTAATGGAAATCGTTCTTTTCTTTAATGAAGAATTAATTCAACTGAATTATTGTATTGATTTCTTTGTTTAATGTGAAGGTTAGTGTGCCCTCGAGTTTGTTGCCAATATGGCAACCTAATGGAGTGCTCTTCTAGCAACCCTAATGCTGTTTTGTTTACTATTTTTAGCAATGGTTGAGTTGAACATGAACTATGATTATTGTAAGAAAAATGTTAAATTAAAAATAATAAAAATATCGATGAAATATAAATTTTTTTTCATTATAATTAAAAGCTTTTTTACAACTATTAAGACACTGCAATTTTATTTTTTATGTGAATGCAAATTAACAAACTTTATTCTTTTGCAAGTTTTGATTGTCATGTGCTTTAAAAAATAGTGATTGCATTCTTACTTTAAAATCTTCACAGTTCTTTTTTGGCTCTAATGGTTGGTTTCCTTGATAATTTGTTATGTCAGTAATTGTGTAAGAATAGTAGAATGGAAGACAGTATTTCAAATCTGCAGAATGGATGAAGGGTGAGGGAAATATATGTATATTTTACGAACTGATGAATTTTGAAAATAATGTTTGAAATTTTGTATGGAGAATGGTTTGATTACTTCTTCCTCTGTTCTTTTTCTTCTTTTGATTATGCACTGGTTTTGTTATCTATACAGTCTTTTTTTCAATATGCAAGCAAACTTAATAGGCTCCCGCTCCAGTGTTTTTTCAAAATCGTAATATGATTTTTAAGTTAAAAAATTCTGCCTAGTGCTTTTTACAAATGTTGAAGGCATCACATGCTCCAAATTTTGCTCTGAACCCAACAGACCAGTCTGAAACAAGCAAACAATACTTATAAGTAAAAAAAAAAAATCATAATTATATTGCAGAAAGTGGTAACTGTAACAATTCCACGGGAGTCTTTGTTTAATTAGTCTGCTGACTTGGCATCATTGGTGCAGCAATGGGGGCACAATAAACTTAACTTTTACCAAATATGCTGCCCAGTGTCTATGTTAGATGCTGAAGTAATCACATATTCAAATTTTGTCTCAAGTATGGTCTGGTATAGGCAGTTTGCAAAAGTTTTCTTTCTTTCTTCGTCCCCCCCCCCCAACTTAGAGAAATTTGGCTATTGGAATGCATATTTGTTCAAAAAAAAAAAAAAAAGTTGGGAATTCTTAGATAAAACAACCATGGTCAGTAAATCTCATAATTTTTATATAAATTATGAGCAACTGTAATTGTGTAATTTCAAATCATTGTTTATAGGTCAGCTATCTTGATTGGTATTTTTTTTTCACTTTTAGTATCATTGGTGAATTGAGAGGCATATTGAACTAGAATTTTATCATACAAATAGAGAAAATCATCTATTTATCATAAACATTATATTACCAAAGAGAAAAGTTTGAGATTTATTCTGAAAATTTAATTAACATATATATTTATGAGTAAGAAAAAAGATTGTAATTCATTGTTAATATAAATAGCTTTTGCTTTTTTTTGTAGATGAAAATCAGTAGTGATTATTCCTTACACATATTTGATGATCAATTTTAATTTGATTACATCTAGATAAGATTTGTTTCAATGGAATGTAAAAATAATTGTACTTCATACTTTACATTTAAAATACTTTCATTTCTGTTATATTACCTAGTTATGGTTGCTTCAATTTTCTTTACATGCATATTTAACAATTTTGATGCATTTTAAATTAATTTTAAATGAAATAATTTGAATGATGCTGCCTTTTTTAATGATTTGACTTATAACAAAAATAAATTTATTTCTGTGTTCCTTATGCTACATATTCTATTACTTATGTATTTTGTTAAAATTTTTCAGTTCAATATTTAATTAATCACATAAAATTTGAAAAGTAGAAAAAGTTAATTAGTTTTTGACTAAAGAATAGTATATAATGTTTTTAAAATTATGTTAATTAAAAAAAATTAACTTAAATAATTCAAAGTATATATGAATAAAGAGAAACAATGCATAGAAATAAATAAATAGTAAATGATATTTATGGTGGGACAGCAATTTATATGTATTTTGCCATGAAACTATTATAATGAACTATTTCATTAGATGGTTAAGTTTTTACCATTTTTATTACTTTTTTATGTCAAGAAATAAAACATAAAAGTTAAAATATGCTTTTAATATGAATGACCAACAAACATAATTTAAAATAATAATAATTTTATATTTCAGCTCTGCCTTAGACACTATAAGAAATTTTAAAGTTGCCATTAAGAAATTGGCACGTCCATTTCAGTCTGCTATACATGCCAAGAGAACCTATAGGGAACTCAGATTGCTCAAGCACATGAACCATGAAAATGTAAGTATTTTGCAATCATAATTTCCCCATTCATAAATGTGCCCATACAAAAAAATAATTTTTTAATTAATGATACTGTTATTCAAATTCATTGTGCATTTTTGATGTCAAATTGGCATGTTTTGGTCTATTTTATTCTGTTCATCATTGCCATGCTACCAAAGTTGCATTTTCTTTTTTGTTAACATTAGTTGATTGTAATTTGTGCGAGTGAAATCAGGAATAATTCATGCTTTATTGGTCATCACAAATGGCTAGTAATATATATATATATATATATATATTTAAATCTTTGCTAGCTGTTGAAATATCAAACAAACATTTTGGTAGTTGCATTTGATAGTAACTCAAGAGTTACAATAGTATGGCTAATTCTTTATCTAAAATGTCAGATAATACCAAGAAGAAAAGTGTCTAATTGTCTGGTTATCTATACTACTATCATAAATGTGAAAGTTTGGATGGATGGATAATGTTAGTCAATCATGCTAGAACAGCTGGATGAAATTTAGCACAGAGATAGATTATAGTTTAGAACAGAGCATAGGCTACTATTTATTCCAGTTCACTGAGTGGTTAATTTTTTATAAATTAAAAACTAATTTTCTTGTCAAAAGTATTCATTTCCCCTCAGCCAAATGAGTAAGACTTCAGTTTGTTTTTTACCCATGCTAATGAGGTTAGATTAACATGTTTTTGACTGGTTAGTTCAAACAAGTTTGTTTATTTTCAAACGAGTCTGTTAGTTGTGTGGGCTAAGCTTTGATATACAACCATTTGGTGCTTTGCGAGGATGGTAATTTTTCGATAGTGCTTTGTTTGAGTTTAAATTGCCATCATTTTTTATGTTACTGTAATTCGATATTCCCTGTTCACTTCCCTTGATTTTTTTCCCCTGATATATGAACTCCTTTTACTTAATTTCATTATTTTTGAGAAATTTTTTTTGCGTTTGTTCCATTTTTCTTAATTAATTTTTTCTATATTTCTTTTAATTTGCTGCATTGTTTATCAAAACCTTACAATTGGAAATACTATTGCTGCCATTCGCACTATTTGCCCATTTTGCTAAAATTTGGTGACAAATTATTTTTTTGACAAAAATTGATTTTAACCACCTTAATGATACAGTTTTATAACATTTTACATTGTGATCAGTTCTCACCCATACACATCAAAATTTCTATGTGCACAAAGTCACAGATAAAAGTTAGTAACAAATATTTATTAAATGTATTTTTTTAAAATATTTTTTCCTGCTTCTTGAATCATCTCACGTTCACATTATTTTCATTTCATAATCATTCAAATGATTCACAAAGTATTGTTCTTTAGTTATTTTTAATTCATTTATTAGTGCAGTTATATTTTTAAGAATAGATGCTAATATACAAATGATATTGAGATTTCTTTTGATATTTAAATTGCTACTTAATGTCATATAAAAAACTATGAGTGGAGAAATTATTTATATACTTGTTCAATAAACTATGGCTTATATTTTTCTTCTTAGGTGATAGGTTTATTAGATGTCTTCACTCCATCCACTACGTTAGATGATTTTCAGGATGTGTAAGTGAATTTTATCTCTAGTATATTAGGCACTATTTCTTTTTCAGATAAAAAAAAATATGAGACAGTTATTTGTAATTGAGATAAATTAAATTTCTGGCATGTCAATTCTAAAGCTCCTTTGAGAAAATTATGTGCCTTTTGATATGCGTATTGTGACACAAATCTTTTATATTGACTTAATTAACTCTAGTAACAAAGTATTTGTTTATCAAAATAATGAACTTTAATATTCATGCAACCTTATGCTATTACTCTTTTTTTTTTGCACAGAATATGTTTTATCTAATGGGTTCCTTGGGGCAAGTCCTTTATTTTTATTGGATAGTGCATGTACTCTATTTTTTGCTCTCATTGCATTTGCATGATTTTTGTTGTATTTTTGTAGTTTTATTTTTACATATTATCATATTCCTTAATTTATAGAAGTGAGAACATTTTTCACCATAAATCATTTATTATTTTGGAGGTATTCAAAATCTCAAAAGAATTCCAAAATTATTAAATTATTTGTATTGAGCACTTTTTTCTTGCATTAAATATTAATGGTTTTTATATGGAACATTACATTCATACTATCTATATCTTGCATTTCAATGTATTGCATTATATTTTCAGTAAGAAAGTCAAAGATGTTCTGAAATATTGATAGGAAAATCTTATATTTATTATGATTAAACTATGATTTGAGACTTATATTATTTGAGAAAGAATATTGGAGAGAATATTTCCAAATTTACATATTTTAGGGGAAAATGATTTGTTACTCTGGCTTAGAATGATGAGACATTTGACCAACAATGCTAATTCTGGATACATATAAAAGCCTGGAGGTTAAATTTTACTTATTCCAGATATGAAAGAATATTAATGTTTGCTATTGATGCATATTCAACAAAGTATCTGGGATAATTATTTCTCCTGTATATTTATGTCTAAATGTTTGCTTTTAATTTTATTCTCTTATTTATGATAATTTTTGTTCTAGTTATTTGGTGACTCATCTAATGGGAGCAGATCTGAATAACATAATCAAAACACAACGCTTAAGCAATGATCACGTACAGTTTCTAGTATATCAGATCCTTCGTGGTTTGAAAGTATGATTATGTTTTATCTATCTTTGTAAAATTACCTAAAAATTTCATGCTTTATTTGTCTATTTAAATATTTTTTAATTGCATGAATTAAATCTTGTAACACAGCATTAAACTTTTATACTCATATATATATTTACAATTTATTTATTTATGACACAAGTCCATTCTTTTTTGTTTTGCATGATGTTTGAACAACTCTGACATTACTTTTTTTTCTTCTTGTCTACATGAAAGGGAGCTAATTTTAATTTGAGGGAAAGTTTGAATTTGCTATAAAATTTATCAAAGATTTCCTTATATAGATGTTGATCTTAGATTAAAATTTGTCATGTAATTTATAAATATGAATTTTATTTCAAAAATGAAGATTTATTCTTTATGACCAGATTATTGATTCTTTATTGGATAATTTTTATTGTTTTCTGTATATTAACAATAAAAAGAAATAAAATCTTATTTTCTATAAATATTTTAAAAAAAATTAATATTTGTTTTAAATTCTGAAGTAGCCAGAATCCTGTTTTAGATTATTTAGAATGCATTAAAGTTATCTATCTTTGTCTATTAGTCTTTCTGTTATACACATATATTAGAATTCATTCTGATTATACTCTCTTTTGTTTTTTGAAGATGAATGTAAAATTTTGTTTTTATATTAACATTTTAATAAAATTATTGAATAAAGTGTTTTTCCTTTTTCTTTTCAGTACATTCACTCGGCAGGAATAATTCACAGAGTAGGTTTATTTGTTTTCTCTATTTAATTTATTATTATTTGTTTATCTATTTTATTATTAATAATTTTCATGCAAAGCAGTTGTCCTGATGTACTCCTCAGTACAGTGTCCACAATACAATTCAATTCAGGAGGTAGAATTTTCTTTGTGGTATTGCACCTCTATTGAAAAGATGCCATTAAAGATTCTTTTTTTTCATGCTATTATTTGAATAATTCATCATTGTTATCTATATCATACAATTTTTAAATTTTATGATGTTTAATGTCATTTAGTTTTTTTTTGTGTGTTAAATCTATTTAATTCTTTTTATGCATTTTTATAGTAATTAATGAATTAGGTATCAGCTAATGGATATCTTAAAAATGAAAATATTATTTTTGTTGAACAATTTTAATTAAATGATGTAAAAGAAGTGAGAAAGTATTGGATTTTTTTTTTCTTTAGATAGGAGAACAATTGCAGATAATTTTTTTTGGTGCTCAAATCTTATTTACTATGAGGATGTCTTTCTTAAAAATATCCTGTCTTTTAACTATTCATTTTAAAAATGTAAAACATATTTATACTCAAATTTCCTCTTTTTTTTTTTAAATTGTGTATTTCAGTACAGCTGTTAATTGATTTTTTTTAATCTATTATAAAAACTAGCTTTTTTTTTTCTCTATCTCTTAGGACTTAAAACCTAGTAATATTGCAGTCAATGAAGACTGTGAATTAAAGGTAAATATATTTTATGAAAAGATACTTTATAAAATGTTCATTGTTTGTTAGAATGTTTTATTAATAGGCTTTAATTTTTCAGATTTTAGATTTTGGACTTGCTCGACATGCAGAAGTCGAGATGACAGGTTATGTTGCCACTCGGTGGTACAGGGCACCTGAAATAATGCTCAATTGGATGCATTATAATCAGACAGGTTGGTAGTTTTGGAAATATTTTATATCCTTTTAGTTTCTTTCTCATGATTGATAAATGCAATGAGTAATTAAATCAAATCTCTAAACTGATGATTTTACATGTTTTAGACTTCTTCTGATGGAAAATATTTTTGGGATTATGTCTATCTGTTACACTGTAACTCAAAAATATGGCAAACCATATGTATTGATAAATTCACAAATATGTTCACATCAAAATGAATAGCTTTATACAAATTTTGAAAAAGACTGGACTTTAGCATTTCAAATTACTTCTGTGAAATCAGTCTTATGCAGTTTTATCATTTTAAACTAATTTGTCAGTATTTTGCTTATTTAATGGTCTATATTTTTTGTATGCATTTAAATTGATAACTGGATAATATAAAGACTCAATTAATGGAAATTTGATATGTAATTATGTCATAATTGTAAATTTTTGTTTAATTTTGAGCCCAATTAGATGAAAAGAAGGCATTCAAAACACATTCTTAATTTTCTACATCATATTAAAAAGTTCAAAATTAATTATATTGTATTTATATATAAGCAAATTTTAGTAAGAATGTCCCAACTGGTTTGATCTGTTAATATTAATTAATTCTTTTAATTGAGGACAGTTGAATTTAAATTTATGTTAAAATCAGATTCTGTTGAAAGGATTCTAATGGGCAAAAATCACTTGTTAGGCAGATTGGAGTTAAGTGCCATAATCTCCACCCCACCCTCTTAAGCTTTGATTTATTTTTGAGATAATGCAAGAAAGTCTTAACTAATCTCTTATTTTCTGATATTTTATTAATTTTAAAAGTCTGTTAATATACATCCATAAATGGAAAAAAATCAAATTTTTTTTTAGGAATTAATTTTAAGTTATTTTAATTTTGGTGTTTCTGACATAATTTAAAATAGTTTTATTGAAATTATTTTAAGATAAGATTAATTTAGCCAGTAATGGTTCAAATTCAAATTGAATTAAATCTAAATATTTTGGATCTAAAGCAAAAAGACTATTGATTTAATATACTTCAAACCTAAATTATCATACTTAGAGTTTGAGAAAAAAAAATTCCAAACACCTTAAAAATAATTTATTTTTGTACATGTTCGTTTTTACTTCTTATCACTAGGCAACTTGCAATTCTCGTGTAATAAATTTGAATTGTGAATGACGACAATTTGGTTAATTCAATATGTAAATGCAATCTTTAATTATTCATTAGCAAGAAACAAAAATGGCAGGAAAAAGGGCACAAAATACTTTAAAAAATACATTACATTATAAATGAAACTAAATAAATATACAAACAAATAAAGTGACTGAAACTAAATAATACTTTCAATACTCTCCTTTGGTTACATTTTCTATCCTAAATTTAAGCTTATTTTTATATAACTTGTTAAAAGGGCCCTAATTTTTTTAAATTAAAAATAGATTTTTTTTAAAGTTTACAACTCTGTTCTAGAATAGTTTTTAATCATGCTATGTGGATTTTGAGTTCTATAAATACATTAATAAAGATTCCAGTTATAATGTTAAAAATTAAATGGGTTTAAATTTTAGAATAATTTTTTTTTTCAGTTGATATTTGGTCTGTTGGATGCATCATGGCAGAGTTACTAACTTCAAAAACTTTATTTCCTGGAACTGATCGTATCCTTTTTCAAATAAATTGATAAAGATGACAAATTTTTATGATAGTTACATTTTGTTTTACTGTTTGATTTTGCTATTAAAAAAAAACTAAGGAAAATAAAATTACATGATAATAAAGTTTAATTAATTTAGGAGTTTTTTTTCATTCTTAGAAACAATGAATGATTTTATTGGAGAATGGCAGCCATTCCTAAGATCTGAGAATCGATCATCCTCTGATTCATGCATATGAAAGATAACTTTTTCTGACATTTTTTAAACAAAAATTGGAGTTGTTTCAAAATTTCTGGAATTTTTATGCTGTGTTTATCAAACATTTCCTTTTTCTGTTGGTATCTTAGTGAAATCTTAATGTATTCATATTAAAATATGATTGCTTAAAATAAATTTATACTTTGCAAAACCTTTTTTTTCCTTTATTTTTTATTCATATACTTGTATAGATTTGCATCTTATGTATAATTGATTCATATAGATACATTGAAGTTGGGTTCATTTTTATACATATAGAAAAACTACTTGTATATTATGTATATTTGATCATATATATAATTTTAATTTGATTCAAGTGAAAATTTCTTCAAAAATGTTTTATTTTCCATATACAGACAATGTATTCTTGATGTCAAATTTAGTCTTGAATATTTTATTTTGAATTCTTTCTTAATTATATGATATTCCAGTTCTTCTTATATGTTTGTAACTTTAAAATATAAATAGTCATAATTATAGAATTTTGAACTGTAGAAAGAAAAATTCTATTAATATAATTTCTTTTGTTGCTTGATTGTGAAAAATTATTTTAAAGGAGGAGTCTAGAAATAAGTATTTCAGTTCTGGTTTTTATATTTTTATGAAAACCATCAGAATCTTGAACAAAGTGGCCTACAAGAACCTTTTTGAAAGATGAATAGCTCAATCCTCCTTTTTTAGGAATTTCCTTAATGATTACAGCAATGGATCAGTTAATTCACATCATGTCTTTAGTTGGAACTCCTGACGACCACTTGCTGTTAAAAATAATGAGTGAAGAGGTACCCATTAAACTTTTTTCCTATTAATCTGGTCTGAGCGATGTTTCGCTTTCAAATGCCTGTTTACATCCAACTTGCATGTTTGAAAATTGATACCATTAATTTTTTCTTCCATTTTTCTGTTTCATATGTAAAATAGAATTGCAAAGAATATTTTTTTTCCATGTAAGGGCTGTTATAAATGATATTAAAGGTATTTTGAAATCATAGCTTGACTAATAAGAGCTGTGAACGTAGTATTCGTGCAGTTTTATTTATTAGCTGTCTGCTTTTGTTTAATGTATTGGCTGAAAAGTGGTTTAGTTTAATTCAAATTCTTATGAAACATTCAATAACTTTTTAAAAATATTATTGGATATTAAATATAAATTTTATATAAAAACAAATTATGTGTCAATCACAAAAACATTGTGAAAAATTAATATACTTTTTTTACAAAATTTTAAAATGTATTGAATAAATAATATAAAAGTTGAAATTTTCAAGAATTCTTCATTTTTTGAAAATAACGGTGACTTTTTAAAATCAGATTATGGATGCATTTATATATATAAAAAAATATGCCAAAACTTCATGATTTTATAGGTATTCAAAATCTTAATATTTTTAAAGCTAAGAAATTAATGAGTTACTGAAAGTGGCAAAATTTGGTGAAAGTTGGAAAATAATTATTGAGAAATAGAAAAGTCATTATAGTTATTTTCAGCATGGTCGTAGTAAGCCTTGTAGATGTACCACTAAAATTTCCACTTTTTCTTTTCTGCATTTAAGACATCATAGCAATTCTACTGTTGAGAAGTTCAAGTTTTTCTTTTCTATGAGGTTTATAATCATTCTGTAGTAGTATTAATCCATTGTCCGATTGTAATATGATCTTTTATTCTAAGGCTAAAACAAAAAATAAGTAATTCCATGGACTATTGAAAAAGAGGTACGTTGTGCCATCTTATTGCTTGAAAAAGGCGGAAATTTATGTTGTGTTTCTTCTATAAAATCCTAATTTTTAAGAATATATGTAATATTTAAACTAAGCCATAATTAAAAAATTATTTTTATGTAGAAAAATATTAGAGAAGCAACATTGCTTAAGGTAATTCTTTATGGCCAAATAATGGAAAAGAACTGTTTTGCCTTTTAAAACTGTTAACAGTATTTTTCTTTATTAGTGATTTTATTTGGTTTCGATTTGTTATTTTTTGCTTATGATTTTATAACATTTTTTCTTTTTAATTTGTACTATTAGGCTACTAATGCTTTATATATATATATATATATATATATATATATATATATATATATATATATATATATATATATATAATTGTGTATACCCATCAAAAAGAATTTAATAAAAGGTGAAACAATTAATTGTATAATTATGATAATTGTAATAATGTGATTTTAAATTCTTTTTTTTTTTTTTTAATTTTGTTTGTCCTTGTTGTGTTATTAAAATCTACTGATCTATCTTAACTTCTTTAAAACCAAAAAATTTAAGTGCAGTTACATCTTTTATACGAAAATAGGAAAAATTGTGTGGGAATTTTTGATTTGTATATTAATGTATTCATTGCACTTGCTTTTAGTTGAATGTATGAATTTTGATGTAGTAGCAGTGATATAATAGTCTGAGCTATGATAAGAAATTTCCTTTAATAACAAATCAAGAATGATATCTATGCATGTCATTATATTTATTAACTCATTCTTTATATGTCAAATTTTATCATTTTTTTCAAAATAAATTATATTTATATTGATAGCATGATGGAAATATTAAGGGAAATTCTACTTTAAAATTTTAGAAAAGAAGTAATTGATTTCTAATTATCAAATTAATTTTATAGTTGTTTTTATAAATACTTTTTTAATAATACTATCAAAATTGAAAGTTCTACTGCTTAGTTAGAAGTGAATATTGTGTTCATTTTCACCCCCAAAAGGGAAAATGGTAATTGGTGAGATTGTGTTCCCATATCTAAAAGGAACTTATTCTTAGCCTGGCTTTTCTGTATTTGAATAGCAAAGAGATTTTGCTTTATGTTCTTATATTTTGCTAATTTGTGTATGAAAGCATAGGTATTTAGCTTTTAATAAATATTAGTTTGTCCTTGTGCTTATTTGTTTAGTTATTAGAATCTTAACTTGCTGTAGATATTGATCAGTTAACACGCATCATGTTTTTGTGTGGCAAACCAGATGAGGAATTTTTAGAAAAAATAAACAGTGAAGAAGTAAGTATCTTTTCTTTAAACAGTAAATTACTTTGTAAAGTTGGACCTTTTTGAAATGCTAAATATTGAATGTTTTACTTCCTTCCTCACCAAAGAAAGATTTTTATTATTTATATTTGAAAAATTATAAGGGTTAACAATAAAACATGTTTTTATAAACTTTAGAATTATACTATTATCAAAGAAAAAGTTTTTTTTATAATTGTTTAATGGTTACATTATTATAAAGCATTAAAGCATTAAATTTAATAACAATATAATGACTCATTCAGTATATTTATATCATCAGTCATGTTAATATAACGGCCTTATTAGTTATGTCGAATAAATCTTTTGATTTTATTGATAAAAAAACTATATTATTTAAATGACTCTAATTAAAAACAATTTTGTGTTAAAATATTCTGTGAAGCACCTCGTAGGTTACACAACTTCTTGAAATAAGAATTTATTTGGCATATTGACATTGCATGTTTGGAAATTTAATACAAGTTTTAAAAATACATT
>JAOUZG010016477.1:255557-290984 GCA_026289955.1 Argiope argentata | reverse complement strand
ACATTAATAATATGCTAAATATAATTGTGTATGGACATATGATATGCTTGGTTAATGATAAAAGTTTTTTTTAAAGATGGTAGTAACTATATATCCCTGATCTTGTTGATGCACTATATGATAAAAAGTATTTAGACATTTCCAAATATTCACATTTCCCGAAATTTCCTGGGAAAGGCTTAGAAAACTCTTAAACCAACTTCAATAATATAAAAAATGCACATAAACTCTTCCGTTAGGATTTGTTTATTATGGTTTTTAGAAAACTGAGTAAAGATTGACAAAAAGGTGTGAATGAAGAAAGAGATATTTTCTGGCTCATCCTGTTCTACAGAAAACAGATAATGACTGGAAATTTTTAACAATGTACTTATTTGCTATGGACAATATCTGCATATTTTCACAAACTTATTGATATTCCAAAAAATTTAAAACTTTGAAAAATCCCAATTTTTGTCACATTTTTTATTTTATAAAATGCAAGTTTTGGACTAAATTATACAAAGCTTACGGAATATTTAGGAAATTGTCATTGTAAGTTGTGAAGTGAATTTGTCAAGTTTTCATGTAATCTGTATATTTTTAGCAGAGAAATCTAAATTGCAAATCTGATATATAGCATATTTTTTGTTTTATAATTTGTAAATCAGCTTAGTAGGATTACTTATTTAAAAATTCTGATAGAATATTAATAGGATGAAGGGAAAAAAATACATTTCACTTATCTGAATTTTTGCTCTGAGAGAACTTGAAATATGGATTTCTTACAAGTTGATATCCTTTAAACAAACTTTTGAACTGTAATACTGAACTTTATAAAATATTAAACACATTAATTATCCTTCAACATCTAAAAATTAGGTAAATTACATAAATTGCATTAAATTAGACATCATAAATAACTAAAAACTTTATTATGTTCATCCTTATTATTTTCACAAACATTAGATATGCACATTATGTAACTGGAATATATAATGTAATTAGAATCTTCCTGGTTTCTTTGGGCTTTGCATATTCTGTAGATGTATCACATATTAATATGAAGTGGTCTTCTATTCACAAAACACAAACTGTGCAAAATTGGTTTGTAAATTAAAAATTTTAATAAATTGGATCAGCTTGCCAGCTTTAGGTATATTAAAATATTGAATTAATTTAGTCCTCAATGAAATAATCATTGATAAAGCTTACTAGATTTCTATTTGAAAAATTTAATGCAATTCCTTCAGAAACGTTCCTAAAACTGTTTAGATTTTCTTATAATACAGCAACAGTCTTTAAAGTAGAAGACAACTTCTTTACATATTAGTAATTTACCATTTGTAAGATAAACAAAGTGTAGAAGTGTTGAAATAATGCTGTTTATATAATACAGGAGTCTAATGTTTGGTCAAATTATAACACATAACATAATTTAAAATTTTTTATTTAAAATTCATGTTACAATTTATATATTACAATTCATTCATATTACAATTTTTACTTTACTTAATTAATTTATAAATATAAAAAAGTATGTTTCTAAACGTTTTTTGAATTTAATATAATTGTTTTAAAGATTGTCAATAGGTAAAATTATCTTCACCTGTTTGCTTCTCTGAGAAATAATTGAAATTCTGTTTACTCAAATGCTACTATCTTTCTGATTCATAATGGTATTTGTTAGGAATTTTTAAATAAATTGTCCTTAAGATCTAGCCCCAAAATCATAAAAGAAAGACCTGCACATTTAAAATTTCTTTAATAAATATATACAAATAACCTTAAATGTTAACTGAATTAGTTTAAATTTCAATATATTCAATGGTAGTTGTTTATCTATTATCTGTTTCTTTATTATTTGGTTGAAAATATTATATTTTATAAGCAAAAAACATGCATCAAATTTTCTTTTTTTTTAATCTCACATTTTTTTTTAATATTTATACTAATATGAAAATGTATATAAATTATTGTCCATAGAAAACAAAACATTTATCTGAAAATTTTAAATCATTAACTTCTTTTTCTGAGAAAAAGAATTAACTTAAATTCCATCTTCATTTTCATCAATGACTGGTCCACTAAATAGATTAATGATGATCAATGTTTTGTCCTGAATATGTGCTACTTATATGAAAGTGTATATAATTTTTTCTTTTAGAAAACAAAAGCATTAGTCATTTAATGCTTTGTATTAAAAAAAATGAATTAAAACTCTATTTTTTGTCCTGTTAAATATTCTCATAAATAGTTTTTATAATCTTGGCTGGAAAATATGAGTATACATGTATTTTTTACATGTTTGAAATTGGAAGATATTTTGTCTAACCTTTTATGAAAAATTTATAAATCTGTAAGTGGAAATCTGGGTACATTTTATCACTTATTAGGTTTTATAGTTTACTTGGATTAAAAGCAGAATTAGACTTATGCAAAATGTGTGTAGATTGTAAACTAACATTCAGAATTAACTAAAATTACTCTATCCCAATTATTTTTTTAGCTTGGGCATTATTTCAATCTTGATTTATCCAACAGTTTTATCCAGAATTTCTGAATTTATCAAATATTTTTTTTTTTCAAAAATTTTGTTTTACACTAAATATTTCTTTCAAAAATTATTTATGTTGATAATGTTATGCTAGAGAAATTTTAAAATATTAGTAAATATTGATTGTTAAACAATAAAATTATGTTAAATCTTTATTGATAAATTGAAACATTGTGCCATAGCAAGTTTAGAATAAAATAATATGCACACTATGATGTATCATTTGTTCTTATTAAACAAAACTAAAAAAGGTTCCTTTAAAGTTTTTTAGTGCCAAAAAATTTTATTTAATGGAATTTTTCCCTTACCAAATATTTTACATTTATTTTAATTAATGTCTGAATATCTTATCTAAATGTTTATTAACCTATTTTATTTTGCACTAGCAGTATCTTAACTTTTTATGCATGTACTTTATTTTAACTGATAATATTTGAAACTTGAAATGGAAAGTTATTTTGTGTGCCAATGGACTTAGTTTTAATATAGAATAATTGCATTGTTTCCTTTTTTCTTGGCAAGATTGGAATTATATTTTATTTTTATGTATATTTTTATTTTTAAACAGATTATCACAGTAAAGTTCTGATTTCTTGCCATAATACTCGATAACAGAACATTAATTATGGTATTTAATTCTAGGCACGAAATTATATACGCTCATTACCTGCAATCACAAAGAAGAATTTTAAAGATGTCTTCAGTGGTGCTCATCCAGATGGTAAGTTACTATCTTTATTTTTTTTTTTAAGAGCAAGTCTTAAAACTATTCCTTACAAACTTATTCCAAATCTAGAGGAATTCTCACCTAATATTTCCCTATATATTTGCATACTACGATGTATTTTGTTTGACTTCATCATATGATAGATAAAACTTAATATGCATTTTGAATAATTAAAATGCTTATAATAATAATAATGATAGAAAATGTATAATTTTTATCCCAAGATCAAGATTATATTTTTTAGGTCTATTTTTGAGTAACAGAATAGCATGCATTAATAGATAATCAATTAGAAAATATGTTTAATATAAAATTTTAATACATATTTATTATTTTTAATATCAAAATCATTTGTCAAATTTCATCCATTTAGCGTGTTGCATTTTCGAGCTATCATATTTTTTTGAGATTTTTATATAATTAGATGACCTGGAAAAGAGTTTGTCAATTGATGCAAATAATCTGGAATTTGGTTCTGATAACAATATCAAAGGCCAAATTTTTTAATGCAATTTAATTTACTTCATACTTGAGTTATCATACTTCCATTCTTTTAATGGAAAGGCGACTTCCTTTTGATTAATTTTGTTCAGATAATGATGTACATAATGTGCATAGCATCATAAAGAATGTTCAAAATGTGCTTAAATTTGAAAACCAATGCTTGTAAACTTCTTAAAAGTATAGATTTTTGGAAAAAAAAAGTATTTAATTTTTTGTGAAATGTGAAGAAAGTGATTTGTTTTGTTTTCCCAAACATTGAATTTGATCAATCAAAAGCATCATAAAAGCAGGTTAACATGATGTTTTAAGAAAGAAAACCTATGAAAGGGAAGGAATCCAGGGGTTCTAACACACATTAAAGTCCCTTAAGTACTACACACATAAGAGCCTCCCTTTCTTTTCTGTTTCATGAAGAATATGCATTGGCATGTATTGAAATACTTGAATAGTTATTTTGAAGGGGCAGTACAAAATGAGTACTGAGCTATATTTTCTGCAACTCAAAAAAAAAAAAAAAAAAAAAAAAAAAAACAATCAAACACAAATTTTTAGGACTTTAGATGTTGAAGAATTTATTTAAATTATGTCTGATAAATGTAAAAATACATGAATTAATCTGATTTACAGACAATAAAAAGATAACTGAAAGATAAAAAAAATAATTCAAAACTTCAATTTTTAAAGTTTTAGATATTCAAGAATTTATTTAAGATATGCTATTAAAGTAAGAAAGATATGTAGGTTGGTCCAATCAACAGAAGAAAAAAAAAAAAAAAAACAGCTTAATGAATTTGGTGTACCAATGAGATATTTCAAACATGGGAGAATCTGTTCTGAAAAACATGTACAGCAAAGGCTCTTAAGCATATTATACAATTGATAATCATTCTCATTAATATGTTGTTTTAAACAATCCTTTGAATGACCTATCCAGGGGATTTTACTGTGTTATAATGAATTGCAATTAATTATAATGTATTATATTAATCAATCTCATAAAATATATTATAATGAAATTTTAACTTGAAGCTTAAAGTTTTCCATTAACATGATCTCTTTTGAGGGGTATTATATATTTTTTATTGGCTTCATCTATATAAATTTTTTTGATAGTTGCAATTTTGCTAAATTTTAGTGTTTGTTAAAGGGGGCAAGCAGGGTAGTTAGATAATAATATTTAAAATTTGTAAAAAATAATTTTAAAAAATCAAACTTTTATTTTTTAGAGTTTAAATTCTAATTATTTTATGTGTTTTCACTACAACATTAAAGCACATTTTCATATATAATTTTTTAAATTCTGTTTTAAGGATTAAAAAATAACTCTTTTCAACAAATCAGTTTTGTAATAAATTCATTTCTTTCTTTAGTTTTAATAATTAAAAAAAATAGTTTGGGACATTATTTATAATATATGATTTTTATTAAAAAAATTTTTGTTTTAGGAAATTGAAATCAATATAATTGCTTCTTTAAGTGGTTGAGTCATGTTATTTTATTGCTGCTAACACTGTGGCAAAAGAAAAAAGAAAGCTTTAATTTAAAAAAAAAAATGCTTTGATTAAAAGTTTTTTTAAAAAGTTCATTTAATAAAACTTTTTATTTCATGATTCTTTTTAAAAATTTTGAACTAATCTGTTATATTATCTCATATTGCATTAGCTCTTAGCTTTATAGAGCTGCAAATAAAATAATTAAATACGGCGAGTTAGTTTAGAAGAAAATTAACACTTTTCATCCTAGCATGTTGAATCTTATCTGTTGTTGTATATATATATATATAAGTACAACAATTTTGGTTTTGTTATGCTTCTACATCGTTGTTAACATTTTCCAAAATAATGTATCTATTAATACAAACTGGCAATTTGTTAATTTTTTTAGAACTGTTGTGAAAGATCACTGTTCTTCATTGTTAATCTTATAGAAGCTGACTTAATTTTTTTATTATTGTTTCTTTTTTGATTTTTATGAAAATTTTTAGTTTTGTGTCTACATCAAAAATATATAATTTATTTTCTAATAGAAAGTATTACAAAGGCATTATACAAATGCAGATATAAATATTAAAATTTAAAGAAGACATATTTAAAAGTTTTGAGAAAAAAAATTTCAATAAAAGTTATAGATTATTATAAAACAAAACATCCTGTGTTTAGAAATTATATAGACTTAAGTTTGAGTACATTTACAAAGATGATTAAATTTTTAAATTAAACTGCTTAAAAGTACCAATTTTTGTAACAAATTTTCACTATACTCTGGTATAGTTTTGGTACTAAAACTACCTACCTTGTTAATTACAAACTGATTTAAGTAGAAATAGAAAAACTGAAATCTGCTTTTGCAAATTTCATGTTATCTTGTAAGATCACTATTATTTTTAAGGCATTGTTTGTCTTAAGTAATTTAAGTCATTGACCAATTAAAAAAGTTTTGAAACAATCATGTGACCATCAGAATATGCATGCTTCAATATATCGAAAATGAGGTGCATGGTGGACATTCATGCCAAAGTTATAACTGTATGTTGTTGATAAATTGCCAAATGTGATAACCATCTTTACCATTTTCTAATAACCATAAAAGCATATAATTTATTGCTCCAAAAACAATAAATAAGGGTTTTTCTGCCTAATTCTGCTGTGGCTCTAAAAACCTTAAACCTATACATCATCATGTTCTCACATGATAAAAACTTTTTAACAACAACAAAATAAAAATAAAATTGTAAGCATTGACTAAACTTTTGATTCAAAAATGAAATGTCTATTTTAAATAATTTTTTTGTGATAAATTACCAAATGTGTTAACTTCTGCTTTATTTTCTTACTACCCTAAAAACAAAAAAATTGATGCCTCAATAATAAATCCCCATTTTGTTGCCTATACATTTTGAGGGTTCTAAACTTCAAACCAAAACAAGATCATGTTCTCACATGATGATAAATTACATTTTAGAAACCTTAAATCATTGATGTAGATTAAATTTTTTTAATTATTATTTAAACTTTTGCTAACAATTCTGAGCAGCTTTACAAATTTCATTGTATTCTTGCAGCCATTGATCTCTTAGAGCGAATGCTTGAATTAGATGCAGATAAAAGACCCACTGCCACTGAAGCCCTTGCACATCCTTATTTGGCTCAGTATGCTGATCCTTCAGATGAGCCAATAGCTGAACCATATGATGAGTCTTTTGAAGATAAAGAATTATCTGTAGAGGAATGGAGACGTAAGTATTTGATTTTAAGTATTTATATTCTCTTTTTGTTTAGTATACAAATCAAAGTCATTAATATCTTCTATAAAGTTCAGTTGTTGTGGATCACATTCTTCCTCACAGTATAGTAACCATAAAGCTTTTTTTAGGAAAAGTGTTTGAAGTGTTGAATTATCAGATGCATCTGGCCCAACAGGAAATCATGAATGCTTTAATGTCAAAAGGAAAAAAGAACTGAGATGCAGTAGGGGGAAAGCGATAGAATTTCTACAGCAAAATTTAAGCCAATGATTTTTTTTATATGTATTCAAAAATCAATTAGTTTCTTTTTTTTTACATCTTATTTTACACTGATTAGCAGTCTTGCAATTTCTTCTTTGACATCTGTCAGATTTCTAACATATCTGAACTTTTATTTACTCTTGAGTCTCTTTTATCATGTTTATTGATTTCCATCCTAATACTTTGCTGATTATACAGTCCTCATCGAGATTTCTGGTTTATTTTAATTCTTTAAAAAGATTCTTGCAAACCAAAAAATTAGTTTTGATTTCTCGGAATGAGGGAGTGGGAACATATAAAACATTTTTAGACAGTTAATATAGCTACTGTTTTTGCACTAGCTTTAATTTTATTTCTTGTTCTGAGTGATGATGATTTAATCTTCATTCAACATTTGAGCTTTTAAAGCCTGAAAATAGAATTTATATTTTAATGCCATAATACTGTGAAAAATCTGATTTGAGCATTAAGACTTGACATAACTGTCAAAGTTATTTTTTAACACTCATTTAAATAAGAACCATATTCTATTTTAAATAAATGCTTATAAAAATTCTGTAATAAATGTAGGGATCTATACTATATGTATTTCCATTAAAATGATTACATCTTTAATAATATAATGTATCTTAATTCCTTATTTTGTCTGAGTAAAAATGTTATTACTTAGATAATTTTATAATATATGAATTTTAATTCTATTAATGCTAACAATAATTGAAAAAAATATTTTAAAATCAAATAAGGTATTAAATTTATTTCTTATATTTCTTACTATCATCTTTGAGCTTTTTTTTAATGAAAATTCTAACATTCAACCAAACTAAGATTTTATTTTCTTCTTGCATGAGTGGCTCAGAATAAAACTTTTGTCTGTTCTTCTCTTTCAAAACAATCTCTAATATATTAAAATAAGGTTTGTGTATATTTGCCTTGAGCAAGTTCTTTGCAAATTATTAAGTTTTATATATTATTATGTTTGCAAACTAATATTTCATGATTTTCTGCTGTTTTGTAAATCACTAAACAGTAATACAAGTTCTTATACATAAGACCTCTTTTATTATATTTATCAATTTTTTAAAGACGTGCTGTTGGTTAAGTGTGATAATTTGGTTGTGTAATTGTATATATTGATCATAAGCAATTGCTTGAAAATTTATTTAAACTTTTATTTTGTCATAGATTAGAATATTTTATAAAAAGAGATCTAGATCTTTAAAAATCAATTCCTTTTGAATTAATTTTTTATAACACTTGTTTTCTCGTCATTTTATATTGTTATAACAATTTTGCATCTAAGGATATTATGTTGTGTGTGATGCACAACATGAAATTTATGGTTATATTTCAAATAGAATAATAATCAATAGTTTACAATAAAGAGTTTCATATTATTCACATATGAGGACAAGTAAAAAAGATATTAAGATATATATTTATATTTTATATAATGCATTATGCTGAATTCATTCCAGTATAATTTTTTTAGAAGTATCCCTTTACAAGTTGTATATATTTGATTTAATAATTTTGAAACTGTATTTTCTGCCTCATATTTCTCTCTTCTTTTTCCTCTGCTTTTTGGAACAATATCAACTTTTTTCAAGACAATCCCTAATTAATAAAATCTATTATCAACACAGTTTCAACTTCTGTAGGTAAGGGCTTTCATAGATTTTAAATTTGGCTTAATGAAAAGTGTATAGGGCATTCAGGGTTTTATTGCTCCTATTACTACTCAACGACAATGGAAACTTCAGTGTGTGCACTATTTATAATGCATTCATCCATTAGTTAGGTCAATTATGACTATTGTTTTTTGCTCTTTCTGTGTTGTCAAATAAATAAATGTGTTGCATTTTTTTAAAATTATAAATCTGATAAAAATTGAATATTGCATTAAAATATATTTTAGCATCATCTTTAAACTTCATTTAATAATAAATATATTTTCAGGGTTCCACCACCCCCCTTGTCTTATGTATAATGAAATGAATTTCATAGTCCACCTTTTCTTTGAATAGCATTCTATTATTAATTTTTTGTTTATAACTCGAAATTAAACACTTATGTTATTTTTTTGTTCATAACAAATTATGATTCTTGATGAACAGATTAAAAGATGAATGATGATAGTAGTTGTTAAAACATAAATGGATTATAACAAATTGCTTTTGAGAATTTCTTTTTACACTGGATATTGTTTTATTTATAAACAAATAAGAAAAGATTGTTAAATGTAATTTTTTAACTGCTTTTATTTTGCTGAATTTTTAAACACTTTATATAAGATCTGTTAATTAAAAGTTCAAATTTTTATCTTGGCTCTTTTTAGATGTATTTGTCTAATCATTTTTTAAATCTTCCATTAGAACATTCAATGCTATGTTAGTTTTCATTATATGTATTGCTTAGTTCATTTAAGTGATATTCATTATTAACATTACAAATGTTTAGAAAAATGTGAGTGTAATGCAGTGTTTATCTAGCACTTTGGCGATTTTCTGTTTCCAACTATTTTATACTTTTCTTTTCCTTTTAAGTTTTAAAATAATATCTTTTTTTAGTGATTCTATATCTGAACAATATCCAATTTTAGTTAAAAGCAAAAAAATTCTTGCACATTAATCTCTTTTCTTAATCTTTCTAGTTTCATTTAACAGGAAAATATACTCTCATTTTTTTTCTAAATTTTTTATTGCATGAAACCTTTGCTACATTCTCCATATTAGTTTCATTCCATCTACATTTTAAACTTTTGCTACATTTTCCATATTAGTTTCATTCCATCTATATTTTATGAATTTATAGACAATTTTGCACTTCATTTTATTCCAACTAAGAAAGTATTTCTTTGTATTTTAATTTAACAGTTAATCTGCTGAAATAATGCACAGTATTATTAGTTCATATTGTATGTTTTTCATTTTATTTTGTTTATCAAAAACAGACATGCTTAATAATATGCATAGAAAATTGAGTTTTTTTTTTGTTCTTATTCATAAAATATCTAATTTAGACATTTTAAGCTTGTAATTTATTATTTCTCTTGTCAAGAAGTATTTATTACTCTCATTTGTGTATTTAAATTTTGCAAAAAATTCAATTGAACTTGGAATAGTTATATTTCAGTTACTTACAATTTTGCAAATTAGTAAAGATTTTGGAAAATAATATGAACTGTACATTACTCAAATAGACATGGAGCTTATTTTTAATTACATTATACATAAAAAATAATTCATGTACTTAGAAATTAAAATGTTATTTGCAGGTGTTAAACACTAATCAGTTTAGTTAATACAATCGTCTCATTAATGATAAAATAACATAAAAGCTGTGGCATATCCAAAACATTTAAATTAAAATTAAAAGAGATCATAAATATGGTGTAATTAAGAGTTCTTGAAAATGTGTCTGAATGAAATTTTACTGGTTTAACTTAAAATTCATTCAAACTTCAAAATTTTATTAAAGAAAGAAAGGCATCAAGTAGTATTCAATTTGAATCAAACATTGATTTTGTGTATCAAAAGGTGTTGACTGTTTAAGCTATACAAGCTAATGCCATGTTTAAGTTATATTTTGCTTTTAAATTTTAAAGTTTACTTAAATTTTAATGACAGAAGATTTAACATGTTTTGAATGACAAATTGTATTTAATCGAGGGATTATTAGCATATTAAGATTAAAGCATCATAAGAATCCAGTGAAACTAATTGCAGAACATCATTCAAGCTTAGCATACAATAAAAGATTTTAAAATACATGCAAAAATTAATTTAATCAAGAAATTTTTTTGTACCTCTAAAAATATTTTAATTCTTGAATTGTAGAATTTATAATTAATTCTTAGGTACAGTACCTTTAAGTAATGTTTTATATACATGTAAAATGCTTTCAAATAATATTTTATTTATAAGTAACAAATCTTGAATAATGGCATTTAATACAGAAAAGTCTAGTTAGCTGTTTTGAGTCTGTTTTTTTTTTTATTGAACTGTTCTACAAACTTTTCAATAATGTCCAAGTAATTTTGTAGCAATAAAAAAATTATATCGACATAAAGAAGGAATATAATTTTTTTGAAGACTTGAAGACATGAATTTCTTCAAATTTGACTGGAATAACTCTGTTGTGTCTATTTATATTTCATGGAAAATGCATTAACAGTATCTTTTTTTTTAAAGCTGTGATATTTTTGTACTAAATTGCAGTTTTAGATGGTTGTTTTGTAGTCATTAAAAATGTGATATTTTTAGCTTTAATTAAAATTATGGATTGCTTATTTGTAAATAATAATTGCACTATTTCATTGGATTCCTAACAATTGTAGTCATATATAACTATGTGTGATTTTTATATACACCAATTTCTTAATGATATCATTAAATTTTGTTGGATGTTCAGACATTTATTTTGTATGGCATTTCAAATAAAAAACAGTATTTCTGAATTGTTTATATTATTATTCTTTGGGAGCTCATATTTCCTCTTGTAATAAACAGCCTGTGGTCTGTATATTTAGATTATCCATTTTTGGTGATTGCATAATGATTTGAAGTTGAAAAAAAAATATTAAACTTGAAAATTATTCAAGCATTTTACTTAATAATAATTATTTTTTCACTATAAGGGAATTTAGAAGAGATTTCTTAATGTCAGGTTTTATTCATAAAACTGTCAGATTATGAGTTAAATTATACTAACTTGATGAAAATATTTCAGTTCCATTTATGGAATTGTTTTTTTTTTTGCATATATATAGGAAATTTAAATAATGAAGTGTTAAGAAAATTGAACAATATAAACATTAAAAGGGGGGAAAGGAGGAAACCCCATTTTTTTTCACTCACACAATCTGCCATAGCCATCAAATAATATAATAGAATGCTTGTTAAACTATTTAAGGATTGCTTCTATGTTTCATACTAATATAATATGATGAACTTTTAAAAAACAAATATTTACAAGCTGCCTATATTAGATAAAATGATATCTAAAAGCAGATTTAAAAAATCCTTTTTACTAGACAAATTTTTTTAATGCTTGAATAATTATAGTTGACAATTTTATTTGTTTAGCATGGCATAATTGCTATAATTATCTTTAATATTTACAGTTCTATAATGTACATATAGCTTTGAAATAAAATAATTTAATGTAATAGAAGTGGATAAATTGTATATGTAATTGAAATGTTATTTTCTTTTAAAAAATCTGCAATTTAGAACCAATTTCTCTGATTTGATATCATCAAGCATGTGTTAATCAATGAAATAATATAATATTAGATGTTTATAAATATAATTATATTTGCTACATTTAAATTGCTGCTAATAAATTACAGAAAGAAAAAAAAACATTTGAGATTTAAAAATTATATTTGTAACTTTTTAGCCTATTTTTAAATGTATTAAAAAAGATACATGACAGTTTGCTTCTCTTTTTTGTTGACTGTTTTTTTAAGATGAAATTTTCAACTATCACTAATAGAAAATTCTTAATACTTGTTTTACCTTTTTACTACACACTACAAAAGTTTTGAAGTAAAATCTGCATTTCTTGCCTCGTTCTTTTAAATTTTACAGTATTAGTAATGCATCTTCAATTTTTATACTTTTTTAATATAGAAAACTCCAGAAAAGGAATTACTACCATTTCAGTAAAGTGCATTTTCTGTGCCATTTTACTACTTTGTTTCCAATATATTAAAGCATGAATGCATTTAATTTATATTTCTGTAAAAGAAAAACCCTTAAAACTGAAGGATTGTTAGTAAAATTTCATCTCTCCTTGAGTATTGAATTATCAAAAGGAAAATTCTATTACTATTGTCAGAAATATGGATTTGTTGAATTGTTAGAATTTCTAGAAATAAATTTTAAATTAGTATATTGACATTTAAACTATGGGCAAACAGAATTTGTGTTTTAAAATGAAAATTTTAGCTAAGGAAGTGGGAATTGTTTCATTTTCTTTATTTCTTCAAATCACTGAAAGAAATTTAATAAATTATTTATATGGCTTTGGAATGACCTATTCTGTGACTTTTGAAATAAATAGCATTGTCTGCATGGGGATTTGAGACTTTATGAATAAATGCCGAGAAGGAAAGAAAGCCAACCATTAAAAAATTTGCATTACCTATAGATAACGAGTAATGAAAAAAGAAATGATCACAGAACAACAATTCATCTTTTGTCATTTCTTTAAAAATCTTCAAAGAAATGTTGAGTTGATTAATTTATTAACATGCCTTTATCCATATGGAATCATATGTATTATAATGCTCTTTAGATTTGTCAAAATTCTCTGACCTGAAGTGTTAGGTTATTACATTAAGCTCTATTTTTAATGTTACTTAAGAATCATCTTCTCAATATATCTTGCATTTAATTATTGTGAGAAAATGAGCATCATGTGGGGGAAAAAAAGGTTAATTCCACAATTTGCTGAGGTAAATTCTAATCAATATTTAAGGTTGTCATTCCTGCTACTAAAGACTTTTTAATTCCTTGTCATTAGTTTTTCTTTTTTACTGTGATGCATTTATATGATAATATTCTATGAAATATCTTAATTAGTTTAATTTCTGAAATTGTTTTTATTATGCTTATTTCATGCTATCATTTTTATAATATTATAGCGTATTCTATTCAACTATTTACGATATTATAATATATATTCTTATAACAATACATATTCATAATACTAAAACAGATAAGACATTGTTTCCAAATAATTTAAAATTGAAATATTTTAATTTAGGATTATTTTGTAAAATTATGTATATATTCTTCCGGGAAAAAATTATGCACACAAGTTTTTTTCTTCTATATATAGGCATTTTCATTCAATTAGATTTGTTAGGTTGGCAATATATAAAAGAAATATTTGATCATTTATACCCATTTTTTCCATTAATTTAAAATATTTCACTATATGCAATATAAAAATATTGACTTAAAATTATGATCTTTTACTAGCATTCTGATTGCAATAAAATTTTGAATAGTTTGGACTTGAATCAGAATGAATATTAATATCATATCTGATGCAAAAAGTTTTAAAGGAACTATAAATATTTATATAAACCTATTTTTGATATTTTCCCTTAAATACTTAAATTTGTTCATGGATACTTAATTATTGATGTATAAAAATCATATACACACATATCCATTTATATACTAATATAATAAATTTATATAAATCCAATTATATACTAATATAAATGGATTAAACAAATTTATTATTAGGGAATATATGACTAAAAATTAATTACAGATCTCTAAATCTGTTAAAAAGGCTTAAAATAGTAGCTAATGTAGTTTGATTTATGAGAAGAATTTTTTGCGACATCCCATCCTCCTGCTTATTAATATAGTGCTAATTATATTTCTAAACATCATAATTAAGAACAGTTCAAAATTATTATCATATTGCTTGTATCATTCTTCTGTTGTTTTTTAATAAAAAAATTACTTTCATTATTCTCTTACCTGACATGAAATTGCTTTAAAGTAAAGAATTCTTATATTTAAATTTATTGCAATTGATTCATGCTGAAATTCAGTTTTATGAGGAAAAAGGTTAATATTTAGGAGAGTTCTTGCAGCTATTATTCATCAGATTTTACATTGTTATTTAAATGATTGTATAAACTCAAATTCTTACAAATGCAATTGATTAAAAACAACAACAACAACATAATACTTTTGATGTACTTTGTTTTAAGTCATTGTTTTATTTGAATATGCAGTGATTTTCAACAGGTGAATCTTACATTTGAATAGTGTTTTTCTGATTTCACACTATTTCTATCACGTTTTTCAAAAATATTATAATATCATCCAAACCATTCTTTGCAAGTGTTGTTTTATGTATTGCATCTTTAAAGTATTCCTGGATTCAATAGCTTGTATAGATTATTCATATAAAATCTGTAAAAGAAAAGGGCAGATTCAATTTAATGCACCCAATATTCATTCATAATGTTCTTTTTTAGTAGATGTAGCAGGAATGATTAAATTATTTACTTTTATTCTTAAGATTTTTAGATTTCATAAACTTTTAATGATTATGCAGCCAGTGTTGAGGGGAAATATTCTTTTCTTCAAAAATATTGTCTAGATATTTTAATTAAATCTGCATTACTTCATACTGTGTTTTTTAAAATTAAAAATCTAGAAAAATATAATTTAGAATTTAAATTAAAAAGGTAATCTTGAACTGTAGAAATCATTTATATTTGGAATGCTTAAATTTATTGTCTTGATCCACTTTATGTTCTAAATATTTAAATTAAATTAATTTTCAGAATTAACTGAAATTCTATTACACTTTGAATGCATTTTATTATACAATATTATTTAATATGCTTAGATAAAATTTTACTAAAACATACTCTTAAAAATAAATTAGAATATTTTTCAAAACTTTCAGAGTTGTTTCTTTCAAAATATTAAGAACAAAATGTTGTAAATAATAAGATTTCCTTCATTTCTTTTAAAGTTATAAAGAAAATTTGCTATGCTATTTCCAAAAATAAACTTAATAAGATTGTTCTAAACCTTGATTGTGGAATTATCCTTGACTGAGATTTTGCTTTTTTTCTTCTCTTTTCTCATGTTTCTTTAGGATTAGTTTATGAAGAGCTCCAGACTTTCAAACCGCCCGAATTAGAATAAAGAGGACAGTTGAGCTGATCCCATTTCATTTGTTTCATCTCTTTATCCTCAAAGTGTTGTGCCTTTGACTGCCGGGGTGGTTGAGAACCCCAGAATGTGCCTGTGTGACTTGTCTGCTTTGCAAGAACAGCATTATTAATTTTGAAGCGATGCTTTTTATGCAAAGTGATTCCAAATTTGTGCTCTCTTGGTTAATATTTTCCCCCTTATTAGTGTAGGGTTTGTATTTAAATTAAAACTGGAAATGATGATCTGTTAAATTTGGAAATTAATAGTGTAAATATAGTTACTAAAAGCATTGTTTTGGTATGTTTTAAATTTGTTGATGATTGTTCCTGTATCAGTTGTAAATAAGATTTAGTTAAATATGCAATGATTTTCTTAATTCATTGTTTGGGGGTTTTATAATTGTGCTGTCCTTTTCTTGTGGTTGTCTTTTTTATAGAAATGATTGATTATAGTAATATATGAAAGGTTGCTAGACAAAGTGTTAGCATATTTTTTACTAAACATTTTGATGGTATTAAAGTGAAAAATGTTATGGAATTTTGCTTTTAAAATCATGAAACGATTACTATTAATAAAAAAGGATTCATATCCTGATTTTCTGTATTTTTGATAAAATCTGGAATGGTATCAAACCTGAATGGTAACAAATATAGAATATTTTTTTTTCTCCTGGCTATAGATTTTCATTTACTTTCTCTTTAATTAATCTGTTTTCAGCAACAGATTAATTAAAGAGAAAGTAAATGAAACTTGATAAAAGGAAAACCTAACATTAAAGTATTATTTAAAAATATTTTTTAGAATTCTGATATTAATTTGACATGGGAATGGCTAAATATATAGTTTAGTATAGAATTACTATTAGAAATTGCTATATTATCTGTGACATTTTGGCTGAAATTTTTAACTTGATATTTATAAAGGTAGCATTCAGCAAATTCTGAATATAAATGGTTGTGGATTTGAGAAGTATTTATTAAAATAAAAAAAAATTTGTTCTAAATTTTTTATTACTCATGGTTATTAGTTAAAGAAAACTCATGGTTATTAGTTAAAGACATGCATTTTCTATAAATTAGATATATTGTCTTAATTTTAGTTTTAAGTTTGATTTATAGTATTTATAATAATATTTGTGAATCAAATTCTTTAGAAGCCACATTTTAAAATTTTGCTTAATGAATATTGTTATAGCATTTTAGTTTTAATGAAATAATTAGAGATTTATTTTAATGATTATATATATTTTAATGAAAATTTGTTATATACAATGCATATTAGTCTTCCATTCTGTTGATTTTACTTATTTCATCTTCAGTTTTTATTTGTTTTTGCTTTTAAAATTGTTTATATTACAAATTTATTTTAATATGCAAAAGGAATGGCTATTTATACTAAATCTAAAATATGGGATCTTTCATAAATCAGCACAGATGTTACATGGTAGTTTTGTTTGATTTTAAGATGTATTAGATTTTGTTAGGTTTATAACTATTCTGTTTTCATCAGTTTTATTTCTGTTAACATATTTTCTTTAAATTTATATTTAGTAATTTTGTACAAAATTAATACAATCCTTAACATTTCAGTTTCACTTAGTATAATGTTCTATATATCTTAAGGAAATTAACCTGTATATTTTTATATGAATCTTTTGGAAATATTCTCCAGTTAAATTTTAAAATTTTTATTTCATAAATAATAAAATCTGATTTGTTATATTTTCTATAACCAGTAAGTAATCTATTTTGTATGTAAAAATAATAATATATCTTTTATTTTATGCCTTTTTTTTAAAAAAAATTTTGTGTGTAATGCAAATAATTTTAAGAAATAACATAATTCTGAAAATGTTATTTTAAATGAAAGATCAATTGAGAAAATAGGGTATCTTTTATTTAATACAGCTGGGAGATTAATTTGCATTAAAATTGATTTCCCAAAATTAGTTTTTTTTAGTATGCATCTGAAGACAACAGAATGGAAAAAAAAATATTTCGTAAAAGTCATTTTTATTTTCTATTTGCATTGTACTGAAATAACAACCAATAGAAATCTGCATGAATTAATTTAAATAACTTTTTTCTTCATTGTGTATAGTTGAAACACAATGGATATTCGACCATTTATGCTTATTTTTGCTTAAAAATTATTACTAAAATGTTTACTGCAATTTATTTCATACTTGAATGACATGACAAGCATGAATAATTTTATTGAATTTATACTTTAAGTGACAAATTATTTGTGCAACCATGAATATGTTGCTTCATTTTAGAAGCTCATATATGTCTGTTATTTAGCAATATCGTAACTAACCAAAGTAACTAGTGATTAATGACCATTTATGCTTATAAATTTTAATATATTTTTTATATGACTCAAAAGTATGAATATCTTGTGAAATTTTATGGAGTACTATTTTGAGATATTTGGAAAATTGTTGATATTTGTGTAGATTTATTAGAAATTTGTTGCTTTAATCATTTTCTGATTAAAAAATGTATGTTGAAAATATATGGATGTTTATTGTTAAACATGAAACATTTAACTTATTTGGTTATATTGATATAAAATAATTGTATTTATTTTTATCATAAAATAATGACTGTATTAGTTATTTTATCGTATAAATTTCTTTTCGTATCATCTAAAAATTTTTATTTAAATTTTAGTGTTTGAAAATTAAAACGTTTTTAGAGAAATTTTAATGTCTTTTATTACATTTTATTTTTTAGGTTTAGCATTAAATAAAAATTATTTGATATTCTTTTATTTCTATATATTCAAAGTTTTAAAGAAAAAAATTGGAACTTAGAAATTCTAGATAAAAAGGTATTTTAAGTTTACTTAAGTATTGACTTTATAGTAAAATAAATCCAAAATTTTAATGTGTATAGCAAAAATGAAAATGCTATGTATGCCATTTTTCTAAATCATAAATGGCTTTCACTTTTTAAAAATATGAACTATATTATCTGCTTTCTTTCTTTTTTTAAAAAAAATTAAAACTTTAGATTCATGTATTCAGTAAATTAAAAAAAATTAATTAAAAAAATTTATTTTTAAAGAATATAGTTAGTTGGATCATTTCATGGCTTTGTTTTGCTGGATTTTTTTTGTAGAAAATTTGCTTACTTTTTAATTAATGTAATGTAGTGTGAATGTGTCCATTGACCAATCTGTGTTGGATAATGTTATTATTGCCCTGGCCATGTCAAGAGTTTTCAGTTGTATTCATCATGTAGCTTCTCATATGATTCATCATTTAGTCATTATATGTCTTCGTGTGTGGTTTGCTTTTTATAAGTAGTGGAATTTATTTTTTACTAACTAATTTCTCCCTTGGGAGAATATTTTATACATTTTAACCAAATATCAATCGTAGTTTATTTTGTATGAAATTTTTTTTATCAGCTTTAATATGATTGGTTGTAATCATTGTTTATATTTTTTTAAATAGAGTAATTACTCTGCTTATGTGATTGGTTGAAATCTGTGCTCATAATTATTTTGTATCTTGCTCTATAACTACTATGATTTAAAACTTTGAAATTTGATTTAAAACTATGAAATTTGTTTCTTCTCCGATTCATTTGAATGCATTGTGTTTGTTATGTCTGTAAGCTGCTTCATTGACATTGGTTGTAATATCTCTTGTGCCAAATGTTATATTTCTGTCTATTCTGTGTTTTATAAGATGCAAATATTTTGCTTTCTTTCTTTTTTTTGATTATGCTCTGAAATGACAAGTGCTTTAATCCCCTTTTACCCGAGTTGCTCAAAAAGTACAAAAAATAAAAGCAATGTACTTTATTTCAGTACAAATAGACTTAATTTTTTTTTGGTCTTTTCTAAATGGAATATATGTTTTGTGAGTATTCAATTAACACTAATTGGCCTTATGAGAAAACATGCAAAAATAACGACATATAATTTTCCTTCTTTGTGTCCTGTAGTCAGAGAAAAAGGGTTCTCATAATGGGCTCAGATTTTTTTAAAAACTATAGTTAATGAAAAATGAGTGATAAAATTTTTCTGAAAAACAAATTTTTTGGAATAATATAATAATGCGTTGCTTAGTTTTTAAGAAACATTTCAAAATTAGAAATTAAAGAATCACAGATACTTCCTAAATATTTTAATGATATCGTTATTTAAAATAATGAAAGAAGTAGACTAAGAAGGTGTTTGAAAATTAAGTTTTTGAAATATATTTTTTTTCCTGTTTCCATTTGAAATGGTTAAACGATATTTGTCAGTCAGTGTTTGGGATTCAGTGTCTTTTCATCAGATTTCTATTATAATATTGTTTTTTCATGGCCACCCGATATTTACTTACTATAGATTGAAAGTTGCTGATTTTGCTCTTAAGGTTTTTCCTCTATGTAAAATTGTTGCTAAGAGATAGTAAAATTTAAAAGCTAATTGCATGCAAGTTATTTAAATAAAACTTGAAACTCTATTCATTATTTATCATGCTGAACTGAAGGTATAGCTATGGGAACTTGGCTCTGATGTCTCAGTTTTGGAATAAGATGATGTATAGTTGTCAAAGCTCAGATGTCTGCTTGTTAAGGTACAGAAATCTGAAAAGCGGTGTGTGACCAATATTCAAAATTAGAGATATATATCAAAATCTTTGCAGTGTTTTAAAGTGGAGTATAAATTCTGTTACACTGAATATAAACTTATGGATTGCCACACAGATCTGCACCTTTTTGTAATTTTGTCAGTTTTCCTTTCAGGTTCTATCTATTGTACTTAAAACTGAAGCTCTTTTCATAAGGGACAATAAGAACTAATTATGGTTTATGAAACCTGTGTGCTGACTTTTGGAAATATTTTATCAAATAATAATTGATATCTGTTTCTTTAGTTTGAATGTTTTACTGTTACATTAATTACATTAACATTATGTATTATATCTTGTCCGAGAGCTTATTTTGGATGGATTTGTTTACAATTTTAAAATAGCAAAACTTAAGTTTTTTTTTTTTAAAATCACCCCTCCCTCCTTAAATTTCTGTTAATGTATCACAGTTTGAAAGCAAGCATCAAAATTTTTTATGTTGTACTTATGTTTTCAGAAAGTGATAATTTATTTCAAACTTAAGTTTAATGCTTAATTGTTTTTATAATGTATATTTGTCTGAATTGTAAAACTTAAACAAAACTTTTCATTGACTTATATAATTAGATGCTGCTTTTTGAAGAGATATCCATACACTTTTTAAAAATTAAAAATACCATATTCTAAACAGTATTTTTATTGCATTTAATATTTTTAAACAAAATAAAAATTCAGTTTGAATGTAAATTAAACAAAATCCACTGGATTCTTTACTTAAAAATAAATAAATATGTATTCATTATATCATTTAAATTGTATAATCCCTAACATTTATGAAGAAACATGGTTATTTGTTGGTTGAGATTTTAGGGGTCATTTTAAAGAAAGGAAATGGGTTGTTTCTATTCTGTTTGAATTATTAAAATCACACTGTGGATATGTATTAGTATGTTAGTTATTGCATAAGATGTTGCAATTAGTAAAATTCACCAAAATCAATATGAATAGATGTGCGTCTTGTTACTTATGGCACTTGCCATGGCCAAGCCTCACTGATATATCAGCAGATTTTAAGCCGAAGATAATCATCTCTTGTTTCAAGTAGGGCCAAGAGTACGACTTTAGCTACACACTCATCACATTCACGTGCACAGCCCCATTTTACAGGGAGGCGATGTCACACATCTCACAGATAGCACACAGAAGAACAACCATGCCCGAACTGGGATTCCCAGAACACGAGGAAAATATGCTACCTCTGTGCCAGAAAGCTGGCAGAGATGTATGTAAAGTGGAGAATAAAGATAAAAATTAAGTTTACTTGTAAAAGTATTTAAATATGTAGCCCGTACATAAAAAGTGAAGGCACCATTTATACATTGTGTATTTATATTTATACATCGTCTCCATTTAATTATTATAATTATGGAATTCTTCGTTTGTATGATTCAAATTATATTTCTGATTTACGTTATATTCTACCTTTCTATAATTTATGAGATTTCTGATCTATTCATTATTTCATTGCTCCTTTTAGTGATGGTATTCATGACTTCTGGATTATTTACAGTTGATGAGTTATTTAATTCTTTGGTGCTAAGTTAAGTATCGAAAGGAAATTAATCTACTTTCTTTAAAGGCTTAGTAGACTCCATTGGAGAATTTTGAGCTTATTTTGTTTGTCAAAACATGAATGAAGAAAACATTCAAGTATTTAATTCAATACACCTTATGCTACGTAATACTTGAAGACTTTCTGTACATCGGATGATGATTAAGTTTTTAAAAAAATTTAATGATATCTACATTTTTATAAACCATGTAAATAACAAATATCTAAATAATACTCAACGTAAGCAATAAAGGTTTGATTTTTGTTATTTCTTTGATAATTATTTATGTTTAAGATTTAATTATTGTTTTTAACACTGTTTAGTAATATGCTTGTAATATATTGAATAGTTTAGTATTGCTACTTTTAAATTAATTTGCATTAGTAGTATTAAATTTATAATAATCAAGATCATTGAATAAATTTTTGATTATAGGGTTTTTCATTTATCTGTCGTTAATGCCAGTCTATAAATACATCTAAACGTTGTTTCACTGTTTCTTATAATCATTTCAGAGGAGATTCCGATTCTTCCAAAATAAGAAATTTTTTTGTATGTTTTTTTTTTGACTGGCATGAAAATTTAATTAATCAATAATGATATGCTGAGTATGACTTTATAAAAGCTGTCTAAGTTATAAAAGTATTCAGATATCAACTTCGGTTTATCTATTCTAATTCTCAGGTTATTTTTGAGGAAAATAAAAGTAGATAATATCAATAAAAAATTCGAATATTTAAAATCTAACTACATTTTACTGAATGCGATATCCTCTGTTAATAATTATAATGCATTTAATTCACCCATTAACCATAATAAAGAATAATTAACGCTTTAAAATCAACTCCTTGAAATAAGTGAGGATTCTAATTTCGGAGTATTTTATTTATATGTTACTTACGTAATATACCGTCTTCGCTAACGGTTTAGTAACTCTTTGGCGACGGATTGATATTGGGCGATAAAGATCAACTGATTACATCATTACCGGATTGCCATAATTTGCGGTTTAGCAACTCATTGGCGATGACTTCAAATTTGGCGATAAAGTTGGACGGTATAATACGCGAGTACCATTTATATGAGCAAGTTTTTCTCTCCTTTTATCACATTTGGTGGCAATCAGTCGTTATGTTTTAGTAAAAAAATAGACGAAAATGTTGAATTTTTGATTTCTGTAAATCATTATCTGTCTGCATTGATAATAACACGATAAGCATTGATAAACGCAAACATTGATAACTACATTGATAAACACAGTCACACGACAGGAGCTTTTGCACATGTCTCTGAACTTTGCTGCGCACTGATCTGTTGTGGGATATGACTTCACGAGCTTCCTGTGCCTGCGTGATTAATGAGAAATTCTAAAATTGACGCGCTGCATTTCGCGTGTCTTTAAACTTCAATGTTATTTTAAACCATATGATCTAGCGACTATCCCATTGATTGTAGAGTCACGCACATGTTGATTTTTGATTGTTTTTGAGGATGAAGTTCTTATCTTTTATTCAAATTACTTGTCATTCAGAGCTTGGAGATTTTTTTTTGTCTTGATCTTTTTTTTTCTTCTCTGTTTTCTTTTGTTGAATCATGACGCGATAAGACATTTTTTTCTTCCTCTCTGCGCATGCGTTGAGATTGTATAGCTATTTGCTCCTGTAAATAATAACAGAAACCGTAATTGTAGAACTGTAATGAAATTGTTATGAATAAAATTATTATTGCTATTTTCATTTTTTGAATGCTTTTGATTTTTTTCTTCTATTTCATTTTCTCTTTCTTTCTTTTTTGAATATATACAATTAATGATTTTTTTCTTCATAATGTTAAATTATATAATTTTATTTTTTCCTATTAGAAAAAAAATGTAAGTTTTTGTTAAAAACTTTTTTATTTTTGAATTTTAGTTACGTAACTATAAAGAGTGAGAATGTTGTTGTATTTTCTTTGTTTTTGCTTCTTTAAGATTTCGAATTGTAAAGTGAATATCCTTATGTAGAATAATTGTGACTAAATAATTAATTTTTAAATTATTAGGGATAAAAAAAGATTTCAAATTTAAAAATTGTTCTAAATGTAAAGAATTATATTTTGAATCTGAATATGTCCCTGTGAAAAACATTACGAAATTTAAATTTTCATACAAATTCTTTCTAACTCTAATATTATCATTTTTAATTAAAAATAATATTTACTATGCATATTTCAATGTATCATGTCAGAACATCATTTCTTGAACGGCCAAGCACCACGTGCTCGTGCGAGTTGAATTATATTTTTATTCATTTTAATTGTTTCATTGAATGAGTCACTTTAGTGTTGCAAACGATACAAAAAACTTTGCCTCACATTTATTATTTTTTTTTAAAAAAAGATCACATGTCCAATTTATTTCATTTAATACAATCACGCTCTCAAAATGACATTTCTCTCGGTTTTATTTGCTGTAGTAATTAATATTTTTTTAAAAAAAATCAGCTTTTGTAAATGTGATGACAACGCGTTATTAAAAGCTGATTGTTTTAAATGTTCGTGCAGATAATAAAATTTCAATTTTTCGCCTACGTGTTTTTGTTGACGCCTCAATACCACCTTCTTAAAATATGTTCTGACATTATAATAAAAACTAAGAACTTAAAATACCGCTGTGGCAAATGCACCGTGAATGTCGAAAGGGTTAGAAAATACGTAAGTGGATCAAGAATATTATGATTTGTTTGGACTTGAGAATTGCACAAATATTTAAATTTCAGTAATAGAGTTGTTGATTCAAACAACTTATAAAATATAATTTTTCTGTCATTTTTTTCTGAGTTTTCTCCGATTTTTAAATATTTAATTATCTGGAAAGGTTTATATCAGCCAATAAATTTATTTTTTAAAAAAATATGAGGTCTAAATTTTATACAGCTTACATGTAATGTTATATTCTTGACACTTCCACTTTTTGAATAAAACAAAATAGCGTTTCAGTCTTCTGTGATTGAACCTGCTCGAATTATGAAGACTTAATATTATTACTATTTTAGGACAATCAAATATTCCTTTAGGCCAGTTAGTTTGAGGAGCTGCAAACATTGATTATCTTCTACGAGTGGTATAAAATCACTTCTTTTTACAAGATAGTAATATTCAAATTTTCATAATTCACTAAGTCATAGAGTTGATATTTTCATCATGTGAGAACATGTAGTTTTCGTTAGGGTTTTTTGAACAATTGAAGGCAACGATTAATTGAAGCTCGAAATCGCGAAGGCAATAAACAAAGCATAAATGGTAGTATTCTTCAGCATCTTTTAATCGCGTATATTTTTTACCTGCTTTTACCAGTATTGTAATATTGTTATTTATGATTCTTTGAAATCAGATATGTTTTTAAAAGTTAGACCAGCTTTTACCAATATTGAATTATTATTATGAATGCTTCTCTGACAGCAGATGCGTTTTTAAAAGGCTGACGAATAACTAGGACATCATAGCTGTTATTTCATCACAAAATCGGTCGATCTCTAAAACTTTGTTTGCCAGCTAGAAAAATTGAAAATGCAAATTAAAAAAAATCTTTATATATATGTATATATAGAGAGGGATAAAGAAGACTTGTGATTATTTAAAACCGGTTTAAACTGGTTAATGACTTAAATTAATCAAGACAAATAAGGACTTTAAAATGTTCCACTATGATAACTTGAAATTTGTGATCATAGATTTTATTTATTTCTTTATTCTTTTTTTAAATTTAAAATGTTAAGTATCTCAATAATATTTTACTAAATGTGATACATAATAGGTGATCTATAAAAACAAATAAAATTTGTCATCTATCCGAACATTTATTAATTGAAACTGTCTAAAATAGTATTGTTTACTTTACTAATACCTTTTCCCTATTAGACGTACATTCCTATTACTAACCATTTAGGAATTAGAAGTTGAGATTCGGTTAGAGTTTATATTTTGTGTGCATATTTAAACAGTTTTTACCTTAAACACGTTCGTTCTAGCTTTACTGAGGATCTTAAAGCTTATATGCCTTTTAAAAACAAAAGTATTTATTTGTTCATTTCTTTGTCTCAGAAAAGTTAGAATGCATATAATAATTAACATAGTAGAAAATGGAATCCACTGATCATTAAAATCAAAACGAAGTGTATAATTTTTCTCTTTAATGTTTTAATTCAATAGATTTTTATCATTTGAGAACGTAATATTGTTTTCGTTAGGGGTTTTTGAATAATTGAAGTCAACGAATAAGTGAATCTCGAAATGGCGTAGGCAATGAACAAAGCATAAATGGCAATATTCCTCATCTTTTAATCGTATATCTTTTTTTATCTGCTTTTACCAGTATTACACTTGTGGCGTTAAGAAATATCCGTAGGCGGGGGAAAAAAACCGTATGCGAAAAATAAATATTTTAATTCGTAGGCGAAAAATTGAAATTTTATTATGTGCACGAGCATAATAAGCTTTTAATAACGCAATGACATCACATTTACAAATGCTCTGATTTTAAAAAAATAAGTTAATGACAACCGCAAATAAAACCGAGAGAAATGCCATTTTGATCTCGTGATTATATGAAATGAAATAAATAGGAAATGTGATCCTTTTTTAAAAATAATAAATGCGAGACAAAGTTTTTTGGATCGTTTGCAATAATAAGGTGACTCATTCAATGAAACGATTAAAATGAATAAAAATATAATTTAACTCGCACGAGCGCGTGGTGCCTGGTCGTTCGAGAAAGTGAGAGAGAGAAATTTAGACCGATAGAGAAGTCTCGTGATAGTTTCAAACCGGTTTGAACTGGTTAATGACTTAAATTAAATAAGACAAATAATGACTTAAAAATAATAATGTTATCACATGGTAACTTGAATTTTGCGGTAGTAGAGTATTCAAAATCACTAAGAATTAACTTTGAACCAAATGAAAGAGTCTCCTGCTTAAAGTGGCTTTCTTACTCGTGTTTATTCTTGGAGAAATGATTTAAATAAAATTTGAACATAAATAATAAAGAATGTTTTCTCCAACACTGGTTCGTAGTTGTAATGGTGTAAAGAAGAAGCTAAGAAATGATGATTTTGCGTACATTTAAAAAAAAAACTGATTGTATCCTCTGCAATAGTACTAAGAATTCATATTAATAAAAAAAATCTTGTAGAATCAATAATTATTAATTTGCTTTTAAAGTTAAAATGCGTAATAAATGTAATCAAAAAGTCTTTCTAGCTGATTTCAAAAAAGAAAGATTCAAATCATCATGACTTGATAATACTTCCGAATAGATTTGTCAGTTACTATCTTAGGGTTAACTGTATCAGCTATTGATTTTTTTTCTATATTTAACGATTTTAATAACATGCAATGCTCAAAAGGAATTCTAATTTTAAACGCTATCAGATTAACCATTTGTGCACATTTGACGCATCAGAACGTTCCGTATTTGTTTCAATTTATGTTTCCATTTTTTTTGTTGTAATTCTAATTAAATTAAGTTGTTTCTATATCATGAAGCAGTATGTGTTCTGAATAATAAGAAACAAAAGAATTTTCACTTAAAAGCCACTGCTTTCACATGTTCAAGACATTAAAAGGGCTTCAAATACAAAAGTCTTTTCAAACAAATGTGTAGTCAAAGAGTTAAAAAAGACATGTTTTGAGTTCGCTATAAAGATGTCTAATATTTATTCTGATCGTATGAGAATCATTAAAATATTCACGTTTTGCTGCAAATGTTTATATATAAAAAAGATAATATCTCATATTAAATTTGAAGAGTTGAATCAAAATTAATTTCACAGAAAATAAAATTTTAAAATTTTGAACTTTTATTGGTATAAAAGCATGCATTAATCGGCTTTGAAATTATTTAGAACATGTAATATATGTATAAATTAAGTCAATTAAGTCAACAAAGAAATTTTTTATTTTAGTTACTTTTTATTAAATAATTACAATTAATATAAATTACTGATCAAAAATTATATTTAGCCGAAACAGAATCATGTCCGTATCCGTTGAAAATAAATCGAAACAAACTCAGAACATACGCAGTCGGTGTTGAATTTTCAGTGCCAATTGAGGCAATGTAAATGGGTGAATTTTCTGAGCCAGTGAGGGTAACGCAATGCAGATTAGACATTCTTAACTTTCTTTTCTGTATTATTTTAATTCGAAAGTACTTCAAAATGAATCCGAAAAATTGATAAATTAACAATATTTAATGTTAAATGCAGCAAATATTAAGAAAATAAACAGAATTGTTTGAAATAATCGACCAAAAGCATGTTAAGCCTAACCTTGTTAACGAAGGAAAAAAAATTGAATATATGTGTGTGTGTAGAGTGTAAATTAATAAAGGGAATTAAAATTCAAAAAGAATTTTTTTAAGTGAGCATTCGTTACCTAAGAAGTAACTACTTGCCATAAAATATCCTCTTTTGAACTTTACCTTGTTAAGCGTTTTGAATGATTTTGGATTTAAGCATGACTACGTGATCATCAACTATATCTTGTTTTAAGGACACTGTTTTGTGTCAAGCAATTCTTATTGATTCTTATTTTTTAAAAAAGGCTAAAGATATTGTTCGAAAACTTCCGGTATTCAAAATGTCTTTCTCTTGCAGGTTTAACCCACAAGGAGGTGAACATGTTCGAACCAAAACTACGGCTATTCTACGCCGGCATATCGGGAGTAGCGCAGGACATGCAGTCCAGAATGATCCTGGAGCAGTACGTCCCTGTTTCCAAGAACAGATGACAGTGGTTTTAACCGAATAACCCCGAAATGAGACCCTCCCTTGTCAACGATTCTGTGGCAGTGACTGCAACCAGCGCATTGTTGTTGCAAGAAGAACTTCGTCTTGTCTGCCGAAATGCAGAGACTATTGACCTCCACTGTCGAACTCTGTTGCACCAACTGTTCTGTAATTTCCGAAACGCCAGTGGCAACGAATTTGAAATGTTGCAGTTGACGCAGTTTCCTTTCCTTTCCTGCTTTTTTCAGACCACTAGCTGCGTACTTCGCAAGCTGGACGTCATAACAACTATCCGTTTTTTGTCAACCAATCAAAACAAGCAACTATTTTATTGGACCATTGAATAGAGATTTCTATGGGTAAACATATTTAATAATTGCGCAACTGTGTGTAATTGATTAGTACAATGCTCGACCAAGATGTAAGACACAATCCTCTGTTGCTCAGTAATGATTAATGCTAGATAAATGAAATGTTGTGAATGGAAACGTGTATTCTTTGGACATGTCTCACAATATTTTATCCATTTGTTTTACTGCAACTATTTTCATTTAAATGCCGGTATCGTAAAATTGTTTGGTTTGGTCATGATATTAATTTTTCACATTCGCAATTTCAACTTTGTGGCATTAGTATGGCTTTCCATGCATTTAGGTCTTAAGTCTTCGAAACAGATTGAAATCCGATGATTCGACGTCGGCGTTGCATATGGTATCAATCCACCAGATGTTTTGCAATTGGTCTTGTGTTATCAACCCCTCCCCCCTTTTTTTATCCATTATATGTAAACTTGACATTTTTATTTTCAGCTTGTTCAAGGACTAACATTATTGCATTTTGGTTATGGCCGTGCTGCTTAATGAATTTTGAAGACATCCTTGAAAATCACCTACTTGTGTTTATAGGCGTGTGCGCATTTTTGCCAGTCCCCGGCTTCAACAATCGTTTGTTTGCAATTTCTTTAAATGGGATGGAAAATGTTTCTCGTCGGAAATTGCTCGCAGGATTCCGATCTTGATACATTGAAGTAGGAATATGTTTTTTTGACATCATCCATGGTGGTTTGCGTACAATAAAAGGAAGTAAAGATCAGACGTAGATGAATTGGCAAAATATCGTTGATCTTATTTTCAAAATTTTGTTTCTCTAGAGCTTATCATTTCCAAGTCACAGATGATTGTGCTTTTCTTTTTGGTCGATTTGTGTATAATTATTTCAACACTATAATTTTTGGTAATAAAATTGTAATCTTAAGAACTTATCATGTAATTTTCCTGTAAGAAGAATTAATATTTTTGAAGAGATTTTTTTCTTGATAACTATATTTGCTAAACCAAGAATTGATTTTATAATAATTCAACAAATTGTGATTAAAAATCTATCAACTTTTCTAACATCTTTGAAGTCTTCGTCATGCAGTTGTCATCAATGTACAACTTTCGAATTAACTTTTTTTTAATTAACTCATTATGCTGCTTTGGTGACTTAATTAAACGAAAAATGAACAAAATGCGTCACTTTTTTTTAAAATCGTCCAAAAAGGAACTATGCAAGCATTTATATTATTGTAACCAATCAAAATATTTTGATAATGTTAACTAACATTTCTATTGACCAATATCACTTTACTGTAAAGTTTGAGGCCAATTCGAACGCTTCCGCCTTCTGATTCGCATTTATGATTGGTTGAGAACTTTGTTCTTGACACTGGAAGCATCACGAATAGCTTTTTATATTTAATTTGTTAGATTCAGGTTTGATAATTTTTCAGTTTTAGATTTAAAAAAAATCTAGTTTAGAATTTGTTCTTAGAGAACATGCCTTTAGTTTTTATATGATTTAGTGACTGAATTGGATCATTTTCGAATTGAATGTTGTTGTTTAGAATAGAAATAAGACAGCGTCGTTCTATGCAATTTTTAAAATAGTGACGCTGGAACTGTATCCTGATGAATCTGTGATTATACATACTGTCTGTCGTAAATTATAGTTTCAAATTACTGTTTTTGATAATTTGAATTTTTGATGTTCATCTTTCCTGCGCAATAAAATATTTCTTTAACTAGATTCTCTCTTGAAATTACTACTTTGTTGTTGTTATTACTATTGCGTACATATTCATATCATAAAATATCCTGCGGCTCATTTTTTTTTTCTTAAATGCATACTCATTTCATTTTTTTTTGCAATGAACTTTGGGAATTTTGTTGCAAAAACTAGAAGTCTAAAACAAATAAGTTTGTGGCAGACGATTTTTTCATTAATGAATAAATTAAAGTAAATCTGGAATATCATTTACAACATTAAATTAATAATTTAAAAGATGCATATATAATATAAAAGATGTGTAATTAATTAAATATTTTTGGAATAATTAAATTCATTTAGTCTATTATTAAAAAAAAACGCTTTCAAGTCTTATAGTCTATGTTCAGCCATTTTAGTTGAAAGTTAAAATTGTATGCTTTATTTTTCGTAATATTTTTAAACTTCTATAATAAATTAATTTTCATTAAATTTACATTTACGCCTATTCAAATTTTTTTAAAGAAAAGATAAATTGTAAAAGAAAAAATGAAGTTCGAGACAATTCATTAATTAATTTAATTTTTTTCAGCGCAGCAATAAATTTAATATTTTTATTTAACATGATAGTTTGGTAAATATATTCACTGAAAATTATGCCGCATGAATTGTTAGAAGAAAATATTAATTTGCAGAACAATAAATATAAATACTGTTTATATCTTGAAAAATATGTATAAAAATGCAATCAGACCATTTTTATATTTGTATGAATATTAAGTCATTTAGAAGTTTTGCTTTTATTTCTTTTGAAAAATTCAAAGTGATGATGACATAATATTGTTTATTTTCAGAGAACAGATAATTAACAAAGGAAATATAATGTTATTCTTATTTTATTATGCAAATTCTGGAAATGTTATGTAGTGTTATGCGAATTCTGAGAATTATAAAATATTCAGCTAACATAAAACACTTTATCAAGTAATACTTGTCAAGTTCCTCTAAATTTGGTTAAGAATTCTTAATTATTATGATATTTTAAAAAAGAAACATCGATTAAAAAAAAATTTGCAAGATTGTGAAGGCCATTTAGTCATAGGGATGTAGCAAGTAAATAAGTAAAAAAAATATGAAATTTTATTATTACGAAAATGAAAAAAATTACCCTAAATTAAATAATTAAATTTTTAAGTTAAAAATATGCTAAACGTGACACAAAATTAAACATTAGCTTTGATCAAAACTATTAAAATAGGGAGAGGACTCAAATCTTTCAATGCCTAGGGTTACAAAATAATACCCTCTCCCCCCAGATCGAACCAATTCAGGTGACTGAAAAAACTTAGAAATGTGATAAAAATTATACCAATCAGATAATTTATTTCAAGAAATTAGGTTTATATTTACCAAACAAAAAACAAATCTTTATTTTTCTTTAAAGAAAAAATGCTGTTTTTAAGATTTCATTCTGCAGACAGATTAATTTAACAGAAAGTTAGAAAAGAATATGAGATTTGAAAGTGTTAGATACGCATGTTTGAATTATTTAGTTATTAGCTGCTTTGTATATTAAAATACATTTTTAACTACTATATACTTTTTGTTATGCAGTTAAAGCTATTGTCCAATTTTCAGTAATTGGTGGATTATATTTTCTAACTATTTATTATAATACTTTTTAGTATGCATTCTGCCAAAGTCTGTTTTAAAAAATTAAAGTACAGACGATTTTTTATGTATGTTTCTAAATTTAAGCAGATATCAGTACACAAAGAGATTTATGTGATTAATAATTCATAAATTACAAACAATTAATGTTTTTTGCATAATTAAAGGTGTTAAAATGTCAGAGATAATAATATAATCAGGAATTATAATTACCATGATTATGAGTAAATAAATTACATATTATCAAAATACATAATCATAATATTCAAACTAATACAGCAGTAAACAGATTATTTGTTTTTGTAAGTGATGAAGAAAAAAAAAGTTGAAAGTATTTACTTCCATTGGATACGATTTGCTAAGAAAACAACTAATATAGATTTTTTTTAAAGTCAATTCATACTTAAGTCAAGAAAGGAAATTTTTATTTTAGTTATTTTTATTAAGTAATTATAATTAGTATAAGTAATATGTCTGGCCAAAACAAAATCAAGTTCGTATCCGTTGAAAATAAATCAGAACAAATTTTTAATGACAATTGCGGCAACGCAAGTACGTGAATTTTCTGAGCCAGTTGGGGTAACACGATACCGATTAGAAATTTTTAATTTCTTTTATTCGGTTTTATTTAATTCAAAAATACATCAAAATGAATACAAAAAATCTATGAATTAACAATATTTAATTTTAAATGCATTAAACGCTAAGAAAATGAATAGAATCGTTTAAAATAATCAGCCGAAAGCATGTTAAGCCTAAACTTATTAGCGTGGGACACCTCCCCCTCACAACAAACAAACAAACTTAAGCCTTTCTTCTTGACGGTGGAAAAAGGAAGAATTTTGGCGGGAAAGTTATTTTTTAAAATAATTAATGAAATAAAATTTGACTGAACTGCATTAACATCAAGTGTCATCCATTACAAGTATTAAAAAATGTATTTGAACTTGAGTGGATGATTTAAAAGTATTTTATTAACGACTGAAAATTTGAACAACATATGTAAATAATAGGAATAGTAGTTGGAATTGAAAAATAGATTTGACATAAAAGACCAAGAAATAGAACTTATTTTTTGAAGTCTACTATACATCTTTATAGCATCAAACCATATATCTTTTCAAGTCAAACATATATCTTACATTCCTAAAATAGCATTATTACTGCAGATTATCTCGGAATAAATTTATTCGGAATTTCTTAATCTGTCGGAGAATGTTTCTGAATCTTTCCAAATGTGTCACCCTAATCTTCCCAAATTTGTATTGACATCAGCTTTCCTATAAATAAATATCCATGACTTTATGTAAGTGAGTCTGGAAACAGTCTGCTATAAAGTTAAGTAAGCAATGTGACACGGATAAACTCTTTAATTTATTACGCTCATTGTGTCTGCTTTGAAAGCGCCAAACGAGCATGAAGCGACTCGCCAAGCATTAAAGTGGCGCAGAATGAGTGTTAAAAAATATCGCCAATTATTTGGGCGAATGAAATGTAGTCAGTTTCTTTTACGAGTGCGATTTAATGAGAAAATTGCATGCTAATTTCATTATACGCAAATTTGTACGGTTTTTGAGAAATAAATGACTGTGTTGGAATCGATACTTCAATGAAATTTGTTGAGGGGATATGAGTTGCTCATTAGAGGGGAAAAAATGTTTTTCTTCGTGATTTTTAAACTTTTTTTAGAATGCAAAATAAATATCAGTTAAGAAATTCGATCAACAAAGAATTTAATTTCAATTAAAACTCAAGAAAAGGTTTATTCTAGGTCTATTTTTTACTTTTTCGTATAAGGAAAGAAAATATTGTAACCTACTACGAAAACTGCCTGAATGCCGTCGGTCTTAGAATGCCAATAGCTCGAAAAGCTAATTTTTATTAGAATAATATACAGTGGCTCAACCAATGACAGTATACTTTAATTTTATTTGATAAATCCGACTTTCAGTATGAACAACGTATTACCGAGAAGCGCAAACGTGTTTTTTTATTTTTACACATTACAAATGGCTTAATTTAAAGTAAGAATAAAGAAAAATCTAGGAGAACTTTCTAAACTGAAATGTTTCAGAGATATTTTAAATAAATATAAGCACATTTTTGCCTCAAAAATTTATACACCCATGAAATTTTTTAATATCTCGCATACAAAGAAAGTGCCAATACTTAGTTGTAAGTCTTTTGGTTTTTTTAATGGTCTTTAAACATCGTAAAAACCGATTCGACCCATTTTTGATTGAATCTGCAGATATTTCAACAATCTATTTTGGAAGTACTTGTTTTAAATGTTTTTTCTTTCTAATTTTGTGTTTTCAACCACTATTTCGAAGGATGTCTATTATATTCAATGGCATTAAATGTCAAGTGGTAAGTGTAACAGCTGTTTGCGATGAAAAGGATACCACATTTTTACGTTATGTTCAGTGTCTTTGGGGTTGTTTTACTGCAGGAAAATGAAATTTCCATCCAAAAATACATTTTTCGTACTTTACTTTAATTAGCTGCGACCATGTGGTTAGTCACACAGGCTGTAGAAATATCTCAAAATCTTAGGCAAGAGTGTAAGTGCTGAAACTGCGCAAAATGTAATTAGACAAGCTGGATATAGAAGTCGAATTGTAGAGGGAAACCTTTCATCAGCTTGAAAATTCACTTTGAAGTTTGCAAAAGCTCATCAATTGAAGACTTTTGGATGAAACAGAATCTTTGGAAGGAAGTGAGCTTTTGGAAGAAAATAATATTTAGTAATGAACACACACACACACACACACACACACACACACACACACACACACACA
>JAOUZG010016477.1:226499-252837 GCA_026289955.1 Argiope argentata | reverse complement strand
CACACACACACACACACACACACACACACACACACACACACACACACTTCCCACAGAATTACAAAACTGGATTAAATGTGTTAAAGTTTCTGTGACAAATTTTATTTCTCTGCTAAGAATGGGAGATCTACCATATTTATTTTTAATATTGCGAGAAATCCTTATTGGACTTAACAAGAAGGAGGTCCTCCTTTTAAACATTAAATATTTCAAAGTATTTCGAATACTTCCTTTGTCATTGCAACGTATAGAACAACATCTGAAAAGGGTTTTTACAGAACCATTTGCGTCTCTCCTACAGAAAATACGATTCTCAGGCGATTTCTGCAAACTCGTTGCTCATGTTTGAGGTATCTCAGGAGTCCTCCGATGGCAGACAGGCCTTTAATGGGGGCAGTCTTTTAGAAAGAGGAGTGGGGAAGTGAATGAAGTGAAATGAGATGTGTCCTTGGATGTGAGCACACATCATAGTTCAGTTCACATTGTGGCGATCAGCATCTGGTGGAATTCATGTGAGGAAGATCTTTTACTTGAAGATGTAGTATTGCTTATTTTATTTTTACTTCCTCGCATACGTAGTGAAGAGAAAAGTACAGCAATCAACAAAAAATCATACTGGATACTTTCAACAGTCTCTACTTTTTTGGACCATCAGTTACAAACAATTTTTCGAAAATCTCCATCCGTCTGCTGCCTGCCTGTCTGATAAAGATAACTCAAAAACGCTTTAATCTAGGCAGCTAAAATTTGGCATACGTTCTTTAAACCAAATTTGTAGATTTTTCTCATATTTTTAAAAATATATAAAAGATTAAAATTCTGCTGTGCATATTTCAATGTATCACGTCAGAACATCATTTCCTGAACGGCCAAGCACCACGTGCTCGTGCGAGTACAATTATGGTTTTATTCGTTTTGATTGTTTTATCGAATGAGTCACTTTAGTATTGCAAACGATCCAAAAAACTTGTCTTGTATTTATTGTTTAAAAAAATATCTCATTTCCTATTCATTTCATTTCATATAATCGCGTGCTCAAAATGACATTTTTCTAGGTTTATTATCTGTAGTCCTTAACTTATTTTTTGATGGAGCTTTTGTAAATGCAATGGCAACGCGTTATTAGAAAGTTGATTTTTTGACAAACTAGTGCGGATAATAAAATTTTTATTTTTCGCTTATGGAGTTTTGTTGATTTCCAAAATCTCCTCCCCAAAACAACATCATGTTCTGACATGATAAAAATACATTCTTTAACCTCTGTCTGTTCGGCTAATCGAATATAAGTTAGCGCTATATTTACAAAAAAAAAAGGGAGCAAGACAGATAAAATTCGGTGCACAGATTAAACATTTAAAATGTGATCACCTGCCAAATTTTGAATCGAATCTAACTACAAATGGATTGCCTGTCGATGTGTACTTTTAGAGGCAAGTAAACTAAATGAAACAAAATCGCAAGGAAAATATATCAAGTTTGATACGGGATTTTATGCCCTACAAGAGTAGATTTATGTAGTTAAGTGCAGTTTCATACAAACTCTATTGCAGGATATTTACATTCAACTGGTATGTTTTTCGATGCTTTTACGTATTCCTGATTTCAATTTTATCGATGCTTATTAGTTTCATAAGTTGATGCTTACCTCTTGCCTGATTGTCTTGAAGGATTTTTTACTGTGGTTTGATTTTTCTTGGATTTTAATTTTAAGATAAGTTGTTTACTAAATTAATTTATTGTTTTTTAATACCATTGCTTTGTATATATGAATTCTTGTCTTCGGAAGGTCTCAATTTTTCCGGTTCTTCGGATACAGAGGAGTCAATACTTGGACAAAAGTCAAATACTTCAAAGAAAAAAAAATCTAGTTGGAATCCCAGCTTGAAGTTAACCCTTGATAAAGTCTTCAGAACGGAATTCATCATTTTCTACATTTTTTTTTATTATCATGAAAGAATATGACGTTGTTTTCGTAAGGGATTTTTGAAAAAAAGAAGGCAACGCATAATTGATGCTCGAAATCTTGTGGGCAATGAACATAAGTGTCAATATTCATCAAAATCTTTTCATCGCATATACTGTTTTCACCTGCTTTTACCAGTATTGCTTTATTATTATGTATGCATAATTGAAAACAGACGCGCTTTAAAAAAATTTACCTACCGCTATTGCTTTTTTAAACTGTTTTAAACTTTTTAATGACTTAAATAATTGAGACGAATAAGAACTTAAAAACAAAAATGCTCTTACCTGATAACTTGAAATATGGGATCGTAGGTTTATTTTTTTTAACATTCTTTTCTTTTCTTTTTTTTTTCTGAAATTGAAACTTGATATTTTTTTGCTCATTTCGAAAAATGCATACTATATTGAAATAATTTTATGATTGCTGTTGTAATTATTGCCCTTTTTTTTCCCATCACCCTCAGAAGCCACATTCTATTATACTCGATATTTACAACAGTCTTCCGGGTGTAGAATAAGGAGGGTTTTAGCGTTTTTGGATGAAGTTTCTGGCCCATTCTCTATATATACTATCAATAATTCAACGCATTCCAAATTCAGATTAAAGGCCATTCTTTATACTTCTCACTTTCTCTTAAACAAATATATTGCTTTTTTTATTCTCCTTTTATTAAAAACTATAAACTCAACTGAAACTGAAGATGCATTTTTTTCCGATTTTGGGGGTATGACCCGAACAAGAGAATACTCTTCATTTAATTCCTACTATTAGTTCACACTTTCCGTACATATTTTTACATATCTTATTTATATTTTCAATCGTAAAATAAAATACTTTTTATTCATTCACTCAAGTTCAAATGCATTTTTAAAAACTTGCAGTGGTTAACACAGTTTTTTGAAATATTCATTCGATAAATTAAATTAAATGTTAATACTTTAACAAAGTTTTAGGAGTTTGTAATGAAAATTGAAATCAACAAGTACAAGCTCGATCAATAAAATACGAGGATTTCTGTATACTTCGCAAGAAGGTGAAGAATGCAATTCTTGCGAAAATCAATAATATTTTGATAAATTATTTTCACTAATTGTTATTATTTAATAAAAAGTAACTAAAATTAAAATATTCTTTAGTGACCTAAATAGGAATTGGCTTAATATTTTTTATATTACTTATTTTTTAAAAAAATATTTAAGTACTTTGGAATATTTTTAAATATTTGAACATTTTGGGGTATTTTTTTTAAATATTTTAATATTTTGGGGCTATTTTTTTAATACTTTTATTCTTGATATTCATTTTTTTTATGTTTAATAGATTTAGGACTTTAAAGCATTGCAATGAAATGTCAGAAAATTAGTTACGATTCTAAATTTTAAAAAAATTACTGGCAGATATCAAAATGAATATGAATTTATCGTCTGATGGTATCTCAAAGAAAATACTACTGTGGCAACAAAAAAATTCCAACTGATGATCATTAATTTTTTAAAAAAAGATAATTTACGATACAGACATAATAGCCATGCTTTATAAAAATAATATAATTTAACGAAAACTGAAATATATTTACTATTATGGTCGTATGAACCGCGAACAGTCCTTTGCTTTAAAAATTACAAAACGGAATTTCTGCTGATTCAGTAGCTTAAGTCTGAAGTGCCTTAGGTGCTCTCGAAGGGCAAATTTTTCCTTTTCTGATGAGTCCAGGTTTGGAATTTCGTACAATATTTTCTTCTAGATGAGAATGTTGTGCACTCATATTTTCAAGGCATGATTATCATTAAGAAGTGACTAATTTCTTTGGTTTTCATAGAAATTGTTTAATCTCCTGTTTGAGTTTGAAAAGAAAATAATTTCAGTATTCTATTATATATATAGTAATAAACTACGAATTAAAGAGCAGAATATAGAATCCATCCATTGTAATCTTTTTCAGTGCATTAGTAAACACGCGTCTTTAAAAACTGAACTTGTTATTTTTAAAATTTTTCGAAACAATATTTATTGTCCTCATATGCTGTTACCTGTCAACTACCCTCTTGGCGGAGAATATAAAATATTTTTTTCCCAAATTTTCGCGATAAAATGAGAAAGTCATCACCATTTCACGCCGCGTAAAGGATAGCTTCTAAAACTGAACGATCGAATTTAGATAATATCTTTCATTTTCCCGCTAAAAGGGAAAAGTCCCGTTTCGAAGTTCTGCATCTGATCAGACCAAAAGAACACTTTGAACCTTCCTTTGAGGACAGCAGAGAGAGACACACGCATCGACAATCGATGAGGAGGGGAACTATCGATTTTGTTGTAATCATCGATATCCCGATAATCATTTCCATATATCGGTAAGTAAAAGGAAAGTTATTGCAAAAATCATTTGCTTGTGGGGAAAATTTCGTTTTTCCCCCTATATTCTCCTTATTTAGGGTGTTATTTTTCGAATTCATTTCAGTTTTTCATATTTATCAATTTGTTTTTGTTTAGAATATTCCATAAAAATATCATCTCTTTCCGATTTTTTAATTTAATTCCGATTTTTCAATTTGAAGTTCGAAGAAACGAAGGCTGATTGAGTGACAAAATATTTCCCAGAATTCATTGCTCTTCTTAAACGACTAACAAATTGATTTGAGTGCAGCCATTGTATTATCAATGAGACATTTTTAAATTATTTAGTGTAAGTCTTCCGATAAAAATATTCGATTTTTTTTCTTAAATATAGGAAAAAAATATTTATGCCGTCTGCTCGAGAAATATGTTTTACTGTCCTTCTTTGAAACTAAGAAACTGCCTGTAATACTTTTTACCTTTCGCCGATACGTATCTGAGAAAATATATAGTATTCGTTTAGAAATATGAGCTCTAAATTTTGAAGAATGTCCACGTTTTAAATCATGATTTTGAATAAAACATTTTTTGAAAATTTCCGTTGTCTGGGACAAAGATGACTTAAAAACGATTTGAGCTAGATGAATAAAATTTTGTACACAGTCTTACACCAAATTTGCAGATTTTATAGCAAATTTTCAGTAAAATATGCTGAAAGAAACAAATATAACTTAATACGGAAACTACAAAACTTAAAGGGCTACAAAAATAAAATTCGACACATCGGTTTAATATCTGTAGCATGGACACCTGTGAAATTTTGAACCAAATTCAACTACGGATACAATATCTGCCGGTCTATAATTTTAGAAACATGTAAATGTGATAATTCAAAAAACTGACAATATATCATATTTGGTATGGAGTTTTAAGACTACAAGTGGTGTTATGCGTCTAATGTTTGTTTCATTTGGTTGAGTAAAGTGTGTTTAAAGTAGAAATTCGATATTTGAGTACTATTAAGGGAAATACCATGGAACAATAGTCAAATAAGTAGCCAAGGATGGCTCATAGGTTCAGTAAAAATACTAAATTCAAGCCAAAAGTGACTATCTTTTAACTATTGTACACCTGTTCCAAGTAATGGCATCCTTTGGCAAGGGAAATTTATGAGAGAATATACGAGAAATTATTGAGGAGACCTCTCCCGTTAATGTACAGAAAATTATTGTTTAGAAAAACCGATTTACTTCTTAAATTTAATATTAGCAAAAGCATGATATTGAAAGGTTTGGTCGAAGAATGAAATTAAAATGAAAAATTTTATATCATGGATTGTATATCAAATTGGTACTATTGAAAATGATGTGTTTTAATTTTTTTTTAATTTTGCAAAAATATTTTCTTGGAAATAAATAATATTGTTTAAAAATATTGCTGTCAAACTTTTAGCCGAATAATATTTAAAAATTATATATAAGAAAAACACAAAAGGCGAAATTTTAATTTGATCATATTTTAATTAAATTTTGGTATATGAAGAGTTGTCAATAACCTTCCACTTTTGTTGTAGAATACAAACGCTATATTTTAATATCTTACAAAAAATGTAAAGTTTTATTTAAAAAATGCTAGTAAAAAATGCTAGTTGTAAATAGGTTTTATTTGAATGTAAATTTTTCTTTGATAAATTAAATTTCTCCGTTTCGCAAACGTATTACTCTAATAAATTATTTTTGTAGAATATTTTGAGCTTCTAAAACATGTTCTATATAAAAATATTGAAAGAGAAGTTATATTAAATGTATTAAAAATAATCATTTATTCACTCCATTAATTAAATAGAGGAAAAAATATATATAAAATTAACATTCGAATTATTTTGTATTTTTTTGTGTCTCAGTTTTATAATAGTAAGAGCGCTTTTATACACATTATAAAACAAACTTTATTTTTTTTTAAATTTTTATTATGATTGCACTTGCTGCTGTTGACTTATAGTTTCTCGTACATCTTTTGCATTAATTTATTAAAGTCAATTAATTTTCATGAGATATACCTTATCACACAAATCGAAAGGGCCATTTAAATTGTTCTTTTACAATAAACAGTAAAACAGGACCGGGATAGCCTGGTTGGTAGAGCATTGAAGTAAAAATTATTGTACAAAGTACCGTACTTTAAATTAAAGTTACTGTAAAAAGTATAGAATAAAGTACAAAGCATCTATTCCTTATATATTTTGTACAAAGTATATAAGAAAAAAAATGAATTAAAATTTATTTCAAAATTTTGAAACGGATCTATGAGTTTTACTCCTCAGGGATTTCTGTAAAACTTCATCATAATCTACATATATATAAAAAATATGTTTGTTGGTATGTCCTGACCACTCTATTACATTTATAGTTTTGACATTTGGGACACAATCAGTCATAATGGTATCTCAATACACGTTTAATCATTAAGATAACCAACGAAAATTTTATTATTATCATTTACAGTTAGCGGTCAGTTCTTTCTTATTTACAGTTATTTCTTTTACTGCCTTTCAGAATTTCAATTTCAAAATCTATGAAACAAATCGAATTTTAGTTCAAAAAGGAAATACAAATTGATCTCTACACATTTTCTTTGATGTTTTAATAGCATTTCAACTTGATAAATAACAAATTTCCTGATAAAAATTTATATTATTCAAAACAATTTGGAAGTATTTCCATTTTAAGATATAAAAACAAAATATCTCTGTCTCTATCCTCCCCAATACACTTATTTTGAGGAAAAAAAGCAATATCTGAACGAATGGAATCAACAGCTAAAAGATTCTCGAAATCACAATGTCAGCAACTTGAGTTTTTCAATTCCTACTATTAGTTCACACTCTCCCTATTTATATACCTTCTTCAATCTCAATTGTTAATAAAATACTTTCTATTCATCCAATCAAGTCCAATTAAATTTTTTGAAACTTGTAGTGGATGACACTCGGTGTTAAATGCAGTTTGTATTTCAAATATCAATTCATTCATTAAATTTAATTAATTTGTAATTCATTAAATATAGTATTAACAGTTTCAAATGAGAAATGCGATCAACAGGCAGTAGCTCAATCAATAAAATGCATGGTTTTCACTATTTTTTCGCGTGGTGAAAAATGAGAGTTCAATTTTTGCGAAAATCAATCATTATTGGATAAATTTTTTTTATATTAATTGCAATGATTTAATAAAAAGTAACTGAAATAAGATTTTCTTTGTTAACCTACGAAGGAATTGACTTAATTTCTTTCATATTACATGTTCTTTCTATTTCGGATATAATGGAGTAAAAAGTAACCTCACTGGCGCGGGTTTTACCAGTGTTACACAAAGGTGACTCAAAGTCTGACAAAGATATTGCGGTGAGACTAGAAAAATCTTCTGGACATACATGTTGGAAGGAGTTTTTTGGAGAAGCATTTTCACTCGACAGTTTTTCAAATGGATATGTCGGAAACTTGCCATTATGTAAAAAAAAATGTTTTCGCAAAATTTAATTGAATTTTTAAAATCAGAATTTAAAAAAAAGTGGTGAAAAATAGAAAACGTGAAAAGTTTTTTTTTGTTTAATTTATCGTGTATTTGTTAACTAATTTATTTCTCTTTGATTTAGTGATGAATGTGAAGACTTTTTAGAGATTAAATACCGAAGGGCTTTCTGAAGAATTTGGTGGGTCTTTAGAAATTCAGAAGAGCATATTTTCAGATGAATTTATTATAGATTTTCATCTTGAAATTAAAGTTTAAAAATTAAAATAAAAGATGAATTATTATTCACTGGAAGATTTACACTAGTTTCACAAATCTTGAAACTTGCAAATAAACTGTCACAATTCTACGCTTATTACCTTCTGATCTCGAAACTCTTTCTATTTTTTTCCTAATCAATTCTTTTTCTAAATTAAAAGAATTTTTGTGAAATATCTGATCAGAAAATTATGAATGAGATAATACCATTCCATTCAAAAACATTGAAATGCTCTTTTTTATAAAAGAGTAGAAAGGATAAAATTTAATTGTACACTAAGTTTTGCAAGTTTTCTAGAAAACTATTCGTCTTCTTAAGCTTTAAACTATAGCCAGCAGAACGTCTTAAATTCTCAAAATTAAAATAATACTCCGAGCATTTTATTCATTGCTTTTTATTTTCACTCAACAGCATATATTACAAGCATTGAAAGGTTCCCAAAGATTTACAACTGATCATCAGCTATTATACAAGAATTAAACGAAATAAAATTAATAAAAATTGTTTATTAAAGAAAAAATCGTTTGCTTTTTACCTCTTAATAATATTTTCAATAAAAATAGTAGCAGTCACAAATATGTCTGAAAAGGAATTGTCTGCTGAATGTCTGTCAACAGATTTAGACTATGGTAGCAGATTATGATAATTACCGAACACTAAGTTTGATTTTTTCTAAAGTCTTGATTTACTAGCAGCCTTTGGCGACCAGTCGGTTCTCCAATATTAATGCCGACAAAAAGGGTTAAATCATTTTTTATAAAACTTGGTCTCATAATAAGTTTTTCAGCAAAATATTTTTAAGCTTCAAATTTCGATAGTTATATAATTCACTTATACTATTATGTAGGCCTTAAGCAGTCCTATCTTTGAAGTCCGCATCTTTCTCTGATTTTCTATCAGTGCACGTAAAATTCACTTTTAAATTAAATTGAAAATGACGAAACTTCAATTAATACAACGACCTCTTTACTCAATCTAAGCATGTCTTTAAATAAAACTAAGAACTGAAAGCAGAATAGTCCGACATTGAAGTTTAATGTTCAATACAGAAATTGAAATATTATATATTTTTTTATAATTTATAAGATCTCTAGGAATTATTCAGCAAAAATTTCACAGGTTAATTGAAACCTTCAGTTTTTAATTTTATTTTTAGATGTATTAAATGCTCTCAATAATATTTTTTTTTAGGTTTATAGTTATATTTCAAAAAAATTTGGTTTAAATTCCTTTGATCTTATAGATTCATATTTAACAAATATTCTTAATATTTCAACATCTAAATAAATAAATAAGCATTTCTATCTTCTTCAAATCTGGCTGATTTATTCAGTTCTGAATATTGCAAGTTTAGAACAATTATCATTTTCATAATTTAGACCAATTATTCTAGAGTAACACTGATTGGCTTCTTTGATATCTTGATAAAGTGATCTAAAATCGCCAGTTTATATCGAATAGTTATGTTGAAATTTTCATAGATCGATCAGCTTCGATGATTGATTTAGTTGATTGGAATGCCACTTTTTTATTTAAGGACTTATTGTCTCAAGAATATTTTGTTAAATATGATTCACAGAGCAGATGATGTATGTAAAAATTTAATTCGTCAGCATTTTTTCATTAAATCTATAGTTATATATTTCAGGTGGACCAATTGCTAAGAGATTTATGTAACTCCCCAAAAAATTAAGAAATTAGATGTTGGGCTCCTATTACAGAAGATGCCTTGTAGATGTTAAGGCATATATGCCTTAAATAAAATTGTTTAATTGGATAGTAATATATGTATAGTAAAATATCCTAGAAAACGTTTCCATCCATTTATTTTCCAAAAATATCATGTTTCATATTTGTCTCATTTTATACAGACACGTGCCGAAAATGACATTTTTATATGTTTAATTTGGAATGATAGTTGATTTATTTTTTCTCGTGAGAGAACATGATATTGTTTTGGTAGAAAGTTTTGATGTCTCCGAAATATGCGGGTAAAAATAGATTTATATGCTTTTACAAATTTTGCATTGTTAATTATTACGTATGCTTGTTTGAAAGAAGATGCGTTTTCAAATTGCTGACCTACTTTTACCAGTACAGCTTTAATATTACATTACTTCGTTGAAGGAATATGCGTTTTTATTTCGCATGATTCATTAAAACGCGGAGATAAATATAAATCAAGAAGGCGAATTCTTTGATTTGCACAAAATATCTTCTTCACATAAGTAAAAGTAACAATTCTAAACATGCCTTATTGTTTTAATAGTTAAAAAAAAGAATGCAAAAATATTTTACTGCTACTGATTATCAATTGCTTTTTGTTCGTCGTTTCTTTGAAATGACGTCATTTGCAAAGTTCGTTTAAGATTTCTTGCTTTTAAATAATTAATCTCGCTCTCAGAAGATTATCGTTTGGTGCTTTTCTAAAAATTCTTTTTCAGTTTTAACTGTTGCACTTTTGTAATATATTTTTACATTGTATTTTTATTTACCTTAATTCTTTTATGGAATTATTAATTTTGATATTGCAAACGATCAAGAAAAATTTTCTGTTGCATTTACGGTTTAAAAAATATCACATTTCTTATTTGTTTCATTTTATATAATCATGTGACGAAAATTGTATTTTTCTGTTTTATTTTTGGTAGTAATTAAATTTTTTTTAAATAAGAACTTCTGAAATTGTGATGGCAACATTTTATTAAAAGCTGATCTTTTTGAGATCCTTGAGAAGATAAAATTTTATTTTAATTTTATTTTTGCGAAAGAAATTGTTGAAAAAAAACGATTAAATTACATGTTTAAAAATTCATTAAAAATAGAATTTTAATACGTAGGTCAAAACATTAGTATTATTGAAAAGCTAATTTTTTCAGCTTTAACGTGATGCAAAAATCAGTTTTTGCTGTAATATTTTCAGAAGTTATAGCGAAAAAACGTGAAAATTTGAATTATTTTTAATTAATTAAAATTTTAATTAAAAATTCAAAAAAGGGCTCCGAGGTGCATATTCCCGGCACCCAAGGTATACATATACCAAATTTGGTAGCTTTAGGTTGAACGGTCTGGCCTGTACAGCGCCAACACACACACACATCATGCTTTATTATAAGTAAAGATTAAATAAAAAAAATCTTCAATAATGGCCAAATTAATCACAAATTTGCTGCAGAAATTTAGTCTTGGTGGTAAAAAAGAAAACTTTTAAGACCATCTCATGTGACTTTCGTATGCCATAACAAGTTTGCGAATATAACCATAAAAAAAGAAATTTTAATTCAAGAAATTCCCAGAATTTCAACGCCAAGCTTTAAGAAATATCTCTATCCTAAGTAATAGAACCTTATCATTGAGAAATTATATTCAATTTTAATTTTATGAGAAATAAATCCGAGAAAATAAATATTTTATCGAAAATAAATCCGATTTTCTAGAAATTAAGTACTTCTATGTATTTCTAATTTCCTTAGTTGAAACATTGCCCAAATTTTTTTTTTCAAAAGTGCTTTTGCAGAAGTATTTGCGCCATTTTTTTTTTTTTTACAAAATTCGATTTTCAGAATAGTTTTGAGATTAATTCCTTACGTCTGAGGTGCCCCATGAAGAATGACCAACATTCCTTTAATTAATAACATTAATCACAATCCGCCAGAGGGCAGCACACGTATTTTAGAACGAGAAGTGGAACGAAACGAGATGGGATGTGCGTGTCCTTGAGTGTGATCTCAAAACATGACTTAACTTCTGTGATCATTGGTATTTGTTCGAATTCATATCAAGAAGTACTTTCCTTTAAAAATAGAGAATTGTTTATTTATTGTGTATGAATAGGCTTATAGGGGTAAAATAATTCTTAAACAATCAGAAAAGGAAAAAAAAATCCTTGAAATAGGAAGAAAGATAAAACAGCAATAATAATAACATTAAAAGAAAAAGAAATTTTCGTCCGTAAATCTCAGGTTATCGTGTGAAAACATTATTATATTATATATGTCATTATTTGTCTTAATTAACTTTAAGTTATTTGTCCGCTTAAATCAGTTTGAAACAAACACGAGACTTCTCTATTGGTCTCAATACCTCTCTCTCTTTAGGTATTTGTTGAATAATAATTTTTTAAACTTTCATTTTTAATTCTTTTAGGAGACAAACAAAGTTTTGGAGCTCGATCGATTTTGAGATAAAATAACAAAACTTTTAAAACGCATCTGCTGTCAAAGAAGCATACGTAATAATAATGCAATACTGGTAAAAGAGGTAAAAAATATACACTATGGAAATATGTTAATGAATATTGCCATTTGTGCTGATTGCCTACACGATTTCGAACGTCAATTATTCGTTGTCTTGATTTATTCAAAACATCCTAACGAAAATAACATCAAGCGATATTTTTTTCTATTTTATCTAATATATTATATAAATATAGTTGTGAAAGTAACATTTCTTTATTTATAAATATATACAAGCTTCGTTTTTAATATTAGATATAGAATAGAGTCATCATCTGAATTTAAATAATAGAATCATAGAATTATAAAAATACATTATTCAGCACTAAAGGAATATGGCAACATTTAAAATAAACTATGTGAAATCAACTATATGGAGTCAAATATCATCATAATGCCCTAATTATAAATTTTGTCAAAATTAAAATTGTAGAAGAATTCAACTTGTTATATGTGTTCTAAATTTATTTTAGTATTTTGATCTTTTTCATAATGTATGATTCATTAATAAAAAGATCTTTCTCTGTGATATGATTTTTAGATGAAAATATATAAGCAAATTCATTTACAATGAAGCATAAAAATATAAAATTTGATTTGGATTTTTAAACACTCGTTGAAGTTCATTTTGTGGTTCTTATACATTAATTATCGTAATAAGTCAGTGAGAAAAATTTGCATCGATATTTTAATATAATGGTTTTGTTTTGGTAATATCTATTTCAATTTATTTTAATTTTTCGCTAAGGAATGTTTGGCATTTATCCAACATTCAACGCACGGAGCCTTTTCATTTTTATCGAATTATACAAAATGGCGAAATTTTATTTTATTTTTTTTAGCTTTTCATTGGAATAATTGAACTCTTTAATTTATTACTATTTTTAATTTCGCTATATTCAATGCATCACAAATCGCAGACGATTTTGGTAAAGTTGTAGAATATGTATACATGTATTATTTTTTTATTTCAATCCAATTTAATTTTCCCAGAATGTGAATAATAATGAATATTTAAAAAAATTAGAAAAAGAATGATAATTAAATGATTGGATCTTTTTATTGCAAAAGTTGAATCTCTACACGTGTCATTATCTTTGTTTTATTTCAGTTTTACTAAGCAACAGTTTCAGACGATTTTTTTAAAACAATGAGTCATGTTTTTCTGTAACTTTAACTCTGCTCCAAATGTACATTAATCTTCCCAAAATGAGAATATAAAGAGAGATACTAAAAAAAGAAGAAAAAATATTGCTCGAATAAAAAAAAAGATGAATGAGCTATTATTACCGTATAGGTTGAGTTGAAAAATAATTTTATACTAATAACTTCAAGCTGAAGAATCTTTTTAAATATTGCTCTTTCAATGCACTGAACCTGTTGATAATGATTGTTTTAAATGTTTTTGAATTATTTTTAAAAAATGAATTTTAGCTTACGTAGATGCGACCGAAAAGTGTATCTAACTTTTTAGCCCATTTGAATCGATTAATTAAAAGTAATTAGAATTGTGTAAAGGGAGATGATTTCAGTGATAAATTATATATGCATAAATATGAGCTTACAAGAACAAATGTTATATAAGCATTTGAGAAAAATATTTTGCATTTACATCGACCTTAGAAATAAAAACTAGACTCTTATCAGAAATGAGGTAGGGAAGTAGTTAAAAAAATGAGGAAGAAAATTTTTATTATACTGAAACTTGAAAAAAGCTATTTCTTTGTTAAATGATGAATTTTCAATGTTTTTGTCTTTAATTACTTTCACTTCTGAAAGAAATTTTTACAGTTTTTAATTTAATCTGAATTGATTTTTTTATTTAGATATTCACTGGGATTTTAATTTCTTCTTTAATAGATTGATTTTAAAAAAATCACATGCGTGTAAGTACAATACACAATTTTTATCATATTAGCTGTTTTTTTAGCCCATTTCTCCTAAATAATTCAAGTCTCATCTAAAGAAGCTTGCTAAAGAAATTCAGTGGTTTAGTTAAAAACAAAGTTACTCGTTTTGAATAAATCTCCTTCCATAAAAAACTATTCCAAATGCAAGTTAGGGGTATTTCTATATTCTTTACGTATTTCCAGATACCTGACTTGCATTTAACCAGCTGGCTTCTTAGCGCAGAGGTAGCGCGCCTTCCTCGTGATCCGGGTCCCCGGGTTCGAATCCCGGTCTGAGTATGGTTGTTTTTCTGTGTCTTACCTGTGAAGCGTGTGAATGTGTCCCCCTGTAAAGTGTATACGAATGTGATGAGTGAGTAGCAAAAGTCGAACTCTTGGTCCTCGTTGGCCCTACTTCAAAACAAGAGACGCTGATAAGGCTTACCTCGCTGACGACATTAGTGATCTTATCTGTGGCAAGTGCCATAAGAAACACCCCCCACATTTAACCAGTATTTTCGGATTATGAGGGTTAAAACCTTAGTTTCAACCATCCTTGAGTCATTCTTGGGGTTACGACCGTCTAGAAAAAGGAAAGTTTTTGAGTTTCTATGTAATTCTATACATCTATACATCCATAATTTCTAGAAACGTTTAGATTTAAATTAACCATTCTTTCGTGAATTCTCTTTCTCTATATCTGAGAAATTATCTTTTAAACAGAAAGCTGCTTATAGAAACGCAATATATTTTCTTTCTAAACAGAAAGCTCCTAATATAAATGCAATAATTTTTCTTCTTTTTAAACAGAAGCCTTCCGATAGAAAGTTATTTTGTTTCAATCTAAATTCAGAAATAGAAGATAGAAGTTAAGTTTTTAGAATTGGGTGCTTATGATGCAGCGCAAAGAAAACAACAAAATTTATTTTCAACCTTTTTATAAAACCTGACTCTTTTCCTGTTCGTATCAAGAAGGAATGACCTTCAGAATCGTTCTCTGATACCCAAACTTATCATGCCAGAGTGAGCCTTGTAAGGCATTGGCATACGGTAGGTAGCATTTTGACTGAATCAGTCGAGTCAATCTGAATAAATTTTGAATTTTTGGCCATTAACCCCGGAATGCAGTTGATAGTATCCAAGAAACCAATTAGTGCATCTGACGCGTTTTACACGACCAAATGGAACAAACAAACGGAAGTTATTGTGAAAAACCTTAAAAACTTCTTTTATTTTTTAATCAATAAAAATTTTAATTAAAAATTCAAAAAAGGGCTCCGAGTGAGATTTTTGTTTCTTAAAACAAAACTATCAATACATCTTAAAAGTATTATTTTTTAAAAAAACTTTTTATACATTTTTTTGCAGTTTTGTTTGTTTTATATTTGCAAATTCAGTTCAAAGTAAACTTTTAAATAATTTTCTCATAAGCTTGAGTTTTAATGATATTTACAATCTTTCTTCTCAGATAAGAACGCACTATTCTGTTCGATATTACGGAACTTAATTAAGCTAAACTATTAAATTAAAAAATGATTCCAATATTACATTATATTTATAATAATTAGCTACTAATCAGAGATAGGTACGTATAATTTAATGAAAATATAGACAATCAGTTTTCAATAAGATAATGGAAATTGGTTTATTTTTTTTTAAATTTTTAGTAATAACAGTATTTTAAAAATCATTTGCATAATAGGTGTACCATCATCAATAGGCATAAATTTTAAGCATATCTTTGATTCACAGATAAAAACTATCTGAGAATCAATTTGTTTTCATTTTTAATCATCCTAAATTTAAAATGTTTTGGATATTTTCACTCGAATGTATTTTCTTTTTTGAATTTATAAATATTCATATCGTTTTTCTTCATTCCAAAAAATTGTTTTTTTGACGATTCATTTTCATTTACATGAAACACGCTTCAAATATATTTAATTCTTTTGAACTTAATCTTTTTCTCCGACTCTAAGAAATGAATAAACCGTTTTTAAAAATATCGAGTTGTCTAACTTTTCTTAACAGGAAAGATAAATATTTAAATCTGTCTTTTTTCCGGTAAGACGAAAATGAGAAACTATTTCGATTTTCAAAGTGTTTATTTATCTTGTCTCCGCTTTTGCTCTTTTGAAGATGATTTCATTTTCGTTCAAAGTCAGGGAAAGAATATTAACTTAGAGCGAAAATTGAAAGTTTAACATCCTCACCGAGAAGGGCAAATTTTTAGGAATTTTGATTTTTAAAAGAATTATAGATAAAAATATGGAAAAATTTGCATTGTGACGAAAAAAAAATATATTTGGTGCAAGTTAATGTGATTAAATTTTTTGTGTGAAGTGTATTCTTTTCATTCGTTGCAGAGTTATTGGGACATCAATTTCAAGAAAGAGAATATTCATGTATAATTTTTATTGGAAGTTTAGAATAATGTTTGTGTGCGTGTGCGTGCATTGAATCCATTGGGAAATTTTTTCCCTGGAATGTTGGCCATTTTAAATTTAAAAAATGCATCATTTTCAGTAATTATTTATTATTCTATAAAAGGATTTCATTGCCTTATTTTTCTGCAGAGTCGAAAGATGTGAAATAAAGACTGAATTTAACATTTGCCTAGTTTAAACGAAAAACAAGAAAAAAAGATACAGTATAGCAGAAGGTTGTATGTAATTAATTTCAAGATATGACACCAGGGCTTCTAGGTTTTACTCGCACTGTGACGTCACGAAATTTGAATCTATTTGGAAACTTCAGGAAACTGTAATGCATATTGTTTCAGTCTATAAATATGCAGTTGAAATAAATTACAAAGTCAAAATGTTTTTTGTCCTTCAGTTTCATTTCGATTATCTTAAATAATTTCTGCAGTCACCACACCTTCTGCAGTGCCTCATAAATCACTTAGTTTTGGTGCTAGAAGCATAGAGCAATTAAAAAATAAATTTACTATGATTAACTTACTAAATATAAGTATAAAAATGTTGGGAAATTTAAATTATTTCTTGAAATAGAATACCGTTTAACTATTAAACATATCAAACCGATGTTCTAGCTGGATTTATACTATACATATATGAGTATATCTATAATTGTAAAAATTAGCAATTTTTAAGTAGTTAGATTTTACTTTGATCCAATTATTTGAGTAGTTGTCAAACATCGCAAGTTTCCCAACACAGATTTAACTTCTAATGCCGCTATTTCAGGAATTCTTATGGTTTCTGGAAGCTTCTTTTTTTACCGTCAAATGATTGCTACTGCCAAGGGATATTGATTAGACATACATTAAAATTATATGTAAAGCTCTTTGTTGTTATTGTTACTAATGGCACTTGCCATGGACAAGCCCGTTGATGCATCAGCGGATTTAAGCCTAAATAAGCGCGTCTTGTTCGAAGTAGCACCAACTATGACCAAAAGTACGATTTTAGCTGCACACTCATCACATTTGCTTGTACAGCCCCTTTTAACTGCGGAGGGGTGATATTTATACGCTTCACAGATAGAACACAAAAGAACAACTTTGCCCTAACCGGGCCTCGAACCCTGCACGCTCACATCACGAGGAAGACGCCCTACCTCTGTGCCTGGATGCCGGAATAAAAACCTCTCTTACTACCATGGAACTAATGGTTTTGAGGAACAATGCTCTGGTTTTTAATTTTAATTTATCTTTCGGTTTAAAAATTAGCTGTTGGTTAAGGATCAGAATGAAAACCAGTGTATTTAATTGACCAACTATTTCAATTACACAACAAATTAGTTATTAAAATAGTGTTTCAAATTTTATCTCTGTGCACTAACTGTAATATCGACTACTAATAGACAGAGACATTCAATCAAAGGCTATGGAGCTATTGGTTTAGTAGCAACACAAATGTTAAGTTTCCTAATATAATTAGTTCATCTAAAAACATATCGTGCACTTGTTTAAACAAATTTTATTATCAAATATTTTAGAAAGAACTTAATTAATTCAATATAAAGACAAATTATAATTTTTTAAATTTACATTGGTGCATTCTTATACAAAAACCAAAGTTCATGAGAGAAATCTTTTATGTTGCATATAAAAACTCATTTCTTTTTCTTTTAAAACATTATAGCTATTTTAGTGGCATTACGTTTGAAATAATGTATTTATTGAACCACATCGAACTCTTCGTATAATTTTAAGCATCCAAATGGAATAAAACAATATGCAAATCTCAATTTAAAGCACCTTTCCTAACAATCCAAACGACATCAAACAGGCAGTAGCTCAATAGGTTCCAAAAACTTTGCACGGGAACTTGTAGTCACCTTTTCGTTCTTCGTGCCTATTAGGAGAAAAAACAACGCAATTCCAGGAAAGATTTGACCAAATGTTCCTACATTTCCATCTGGAATTTCTTCGCTTCAGATTGTATCGACATATTTACAGTTTTAAAAGGGAGACGAATCGATTATCGATATGCCTTGTAATCGTCCTGTAGAATTGCGCTTAAAATATTCAGATTTCTTTATTTTGGTTTATAATGGAGATGATATTATTTTAGTGAATGGCAGTAGATGTGGATTTAAACAATTCCGGGCCAATAAAATTTTCTTAAGTCAGCAGCTAGTAATCAAGGATAAATTAAAAAAAAGATTGAAAAGAAATCTGCTACTCATATTTCATTGTATCTTGTCAGAATATGATTTCTTGAACGGCCAAGCACCATATGTTCGTGCAAGTTAAGTTATATTTTTATTCATTTTAAATGTTTCATTGAATGAGTCACTTTAGCACTGCAAACAGTCAAAAAAATTTTTTGTCCCAAATTTATTTTTTAAAAAAAATATACCATTTCTTATTTCATGTAATCACTTGCTCAAAATGACATTTTATAATAAATTTTACTGTAATAATTAACTTATTTTTTTAAAAAAAATCAGAGCTTTTGTAAATGTGATGGTAACTCGTTAATAAAAGCTGATTTTTTAAAAAGGCTCGTGCAGATAATAAAATTCCAATTTTTTGCCTAAGAGTTTTCTTATCTTTCACCTACGGATTTTTGTTGACGCTCATTTCCCAAATAACATCATGTTCTGACATGATAAAAAATTTTATCTTTATTTCCCATTGATATAATTTACTAAATGGACATTCAAACAATTAAATTTAATTTTCTTTAATCTAGGGAATAATTAACATTATGAATTTCAAATAAAACTATAAATGAGAATGAAAAAAAGAATTTATAATCGAATAGTTTTAATGGAATCTCTGAAACTCATGCATTTAAATAATAGATAGTTTCTTTAAAGGCCCAGGACAGCTGTTTAGAGACGAATATTAACCCTTTAATGTGAAAATTACTGATGTTTGGCTATCAATTGTTCATCCAAGAAATAATGAAAATGAGTTTTATAATTCAAACCAACATTGTTAAACATAATTTTATCTTAACAAATGGAAGAACAATTTCAAACTAGGACTACCAGATGAATAAAAATCATTCTGACTGCAAAGAAATTGGCAAAATTGGCCCAGTTGCTGTGGTTGGACATATCTGGGTTTCATTTTGCTAAATATCTATAGAAAATGATGAACTACTTGGGACCGTAACCATCCATGATTGTTATAAATGTGACAAACTGTCCAGTAATGTAAATTGTTGAAATCAGTAAAATGATTGCATCTAAGGGCCTCTACCTGGAATGGGATGGGTGAAATTAACATTGATGGCACACTAAAAGTCACACATTTTCACATGTAATACATTTTTGGAAAACAAAGAGACCAAAGACTGAATCTTTAAATGTATAGAAGTATTTTCAGTGCATATTTAAAGTATAGAATTATTGTAATATTGTACATATTATATTTATTATATAGAAAAAATTTAGTGTAAAGAAAAAATTTAGATAAAAATTTAATAAAAAAAAGTTAAGAAATATACAGAAATAAAATTCCTGAGAAATGAAAGATGAAAGATGCAGAAAGATCTTTCGAAATTTCAGATAGAATAAAATTAGAATTCTGAAGTAAAGAAGTAGAAGTAGAAGAAAAAACGCCCTCACTATTTTTTTTTGGGGGGGGGGTAATAGATATTCTAAAAGTATTAATTTTTGAAATTTAATTTTCATTGTTTCAGATAATCCTCTAAGTAGAGTCAATGGATTTACCTGTAGTGGGTGTATGCTGTAAAACAGAAAGCAGTTCCAGTAACAGATAACTACATTTATTTGCACAAGGGAAGAATACATAGATAGAAAAACATAGCTGAGGAGTACACAAGCAATAGCAACCCACAATTACTAAATAACAATCACGGCACACAAAGCAGCCAGACAGAAACTCAGCAGGAGAAAGGAATCTACGTAGATACTGTCAACGGTCTCTCCAAACTCCCGCAATTCTTCACTTTCTGCTCGCTTTAGCTGTATTTAACTGCCGATTCACTACTAAGTGACTGGCCACTCCTCATACGACTTGATGCTGCTTCTTCAATAAATTCCAGTATTCGGCATACAGCTCAATTGAACGATGGCTTGAGTTTCACTCAACATCTTCGAATGAACCAACCAATTCACCCTTGACTCGCTATACAACTCTACACCACATAAATGCACAAAATGATTACTAGAATCCTTTTATTTTATAAGAATTTAAACATGAAAGAAGGTTCGAAAAAATGAAAGAATCAATTAAAATAAGACGTAGTGTTTTTTTTGTACGAAACAATTTTGAAGACAGATAAAAATATATGTTTACAAAATTTATTAATGATGTTTATTGAGATCATTAATTTTGCAGAAGTTTGTTTCCTCAGTAGATACCGATAACATAACTATGTTCGAAATCAATATGGAACAAAATGCCCGGAAGCATCCAATGGATAAAATTTCAGATCTCAAACCTAACCCTCATCTTCCATTTATTCTAAAAACCTTCAGACACTCAGCGGGGGTGTTGAACTCAAAATAAGTTTGAGAGTTCCAGGCAGTGAAAAAGGGAAGACATTGCCCTTTTACTCTGCTATTGCATACCTACTAAGTAAATATATCCATTAAAAACGAAAACGATCGAATTTAAGCAACAACATCCCTTTCTCCGCCAAAAGGAAAACGATCCTCTCTGAAGTATTGCATCAGGCCAAATAGATGATTGGATATTTACGCCAACAACAACAGAGAAATGCCTACACATTGACAATCGATGAGGACTGGAACTATCGATTTTGTTGGAATCATCGATATCACGGAGACATTTCCATGTATCGCCAGGGAAAAAAAAGATTCCTTGTGGGAAAAATTTCTTTTTTTTTTCTTCCTTGATTTTGTTTATTTAAAGTTTTCTTTCATGTTACATTTTTTTCAGTTACTTTATATATTTTTTCTTTTACTCGGAATATCTGGTTAAAATTTCATTTCTTTTGGATTTTTCAATTCAACCTCATTTTTGAAATGGCAATTTAATGTTCGAAGAGGCGAAAGTCGGAAGAATAAAGCCCTATTTCCATTCACTGTTTTTGCTTTCTTCAAGACTTTTAAATCGATTAAAATATCGATATGACTGTAGTGATGATACAATCGATGAGGCAAATAGTCCATTTTTTACTTATTTAACAAAAATGCAATGATAAATATGCTCTTTCTTTTTTATTTATAATATAAAAAATGATTTATGGCAACTGTTCAAGCAATATCTATAGTTGCACGCCTTTCTTACAGTGGAATTCCAAGTAATATGTTTTTCTTATAGGAAAAAATGGGTATAATTCTTTGCATTTGTTTTATTAATGATTTAGCAATAAAGAAGAAAAATAAGCAAATCTTTTCGAATACGGCTTCTGGTTATGACAATGCTTCATTTTCGTAAGAAAGTTTATTTCGTTTAAAGCACAGATTGATCGCAGAACGTAATTTATCTTTCATTCTGATGCTATGGTGAATGAATGAAATGTCGTTTATTTCGAAAAGTTTCTGATGCAGATGTATGTTTTAATTTTGAATATTTACAGAAAATGGCTTTAGGAGGTATTATGTCAAGAAATTCCTCACTTCCAAAAATTATCAATTTTAAATGTTCAACATAAATTTATTGATCTCAAAAGGCGATTTTTTGCAGCAAATTAGATTGTTAAACAAGAAAAAAAAACGCTTTTACTTTGATTGATTGTCAAACAAATCGTTTCAAAAAAATAGCTAAACAATTAAGTCATGGTTATTTGCGATGGAGCGTTATGTAAAAGGAAATGAAATTTAGAAATGAACATTCTTACTTTCTATTATACAAAGAAGGGAAAGAGTTAAAATACAATCGTTACATAATTTGATCGAGAATTTTTCTCAATTTCCATTTTAGAACTTCCAATCTACAAAAGAAACTTTTTAGCAATGCATTGCCTATCTGAAAGAAAAATAACTAAAATAACTAATTATACTAGAATAATGAATTTTAGCATGAAGCCGTAAGAACAATTTTGTTTATTTTTAACAAAATTCAGTCGAAATTCTCCAAAAAGAAAGTCTGTCTGTCCGCATACATGTGAGAATAACATAAAAACGAAAAAAGTTATTACATAAAGGAATTTTGATACAAAGATTTAAAGTAAGAATATTAGTTAGACTGAAAATTTCGTTTAATCCATCAAAAGAAGGAATCATTTCTGGTCGATTAATTCTCGTGTTAAAAGTTAAAACTTAATAATTTAGCAACATCAGTACATAAAATTTCGTAGACATAACCGTATATCGGATTCAAATTTTGGAATCCCAATTAATAAAAAAGTTCTAAACATATTAAAATGTTTTGCTGTCATCACAAGGTCATACCTACAACGAACATCGGTTACAAAATTCTTCTTTTATAAATATGAAATAAGCAGTCAGAAAGTTTTATTTCTCTACAAAACCATAAGCTTACTATTGATAAACCGAACATTACTCTGGGATAAATAACCTTTGAAAAATATTTTCATGCATACTATTTTTTATTACAGCAAAATAAATTGAAATAAAATATACATGAGAAAAACAAGAAAAAAAATACTTTTATCGTCTGAATTCTTTTTAATTAAAATCGATTTTAATGAAGATTTTCAGATAATTAATTAAATATTTAACTTTTTAAAAAAATAAAAACAAGAAAAAAATCAATAATGAACAATTGCTCCTAAAATTAATTGTTAATCGTCTGCTTATTGCACCGGTTGACACTCGTCCATTTATGAGACGAGGCAGCGCATGCTCAGAAAGAGACTCATTTATGTTTGCAGCAGTTTCATCAAGATAGATTCAGGAATTCCAAGCTTGGCTATAAATTCTCATTTTGGCGTCCTTGAATTTTTCATTTTATATGCGTATTTTATTAGAATTGTAGATATTTACACAAAGAAACGTGGTAAAATAAAAATAAAAATTAACAAACAGAAATTTGGAGAACTTTAAAATTCAATAGCAAATAAAATGAAAAAAAAGAAAAAAGAACTTAATCTCGCATCAGAAATAGCAAGGGACAAAAGATGGCGAAATTAATCTTTAATTAAAGATCAATTTCTTCTAGCTAAAAAACCCTCCAAATTCTACAAACGCATGTGCAATAAAAAAAATTCACTTATTGTTTTCCCGACGGGACAATTATTTGCCATCGGCCGAGTGGAATTTTACAGCCCTTTTACGCATGCGCTGTCTTCTGGCCAAATGCAAACCCGCCACAATTTTTCTTTTATTGTTTTTGCAGGATTCTACTTATGTGTTTTGGCAGCAGTGTCCGGCTGAATTCCTGTTGTTTCAAAGTTAAAATATATTTGTGCGAATTATGTTACAAAATTAAGTTTGGAATTTTATCAAAGAGATGAAATCCAGTCATGCGGATTACAATCAATATTTTTTTTCTCAAAATCGTCTGCATCTATTTGACAACTCATCGAATTTAAAAAGTATATTAAAAACTGAGCGAAACACTGCACAGAACTCAATTCCACCGTTAAAAAGTTTGACTAATTTGAATTTTAAAAATTGTCTAAAAATATATTCTAATTTAATATATAATTAAATTTTGAACTTTAGGGGAGTTATTAAAATGTATCCTTGTGCCTTAAGCATTATACTCGAAAGATTTGATTCGATTCTTTAGTAGAAGATTCCATGCATCTTTTCTTTATCTTTATCTTTATCTTTACTTATAATAAAGCAAGATGTGTGTGTGTGTGTGTGTGTGTGTGTTGGCGCTGTACAGACCAGACCGTTTGACCTACAGTTACCAAATTTGGTACATGTATACCTTGGGTGCAGGGAATGTGCACCTCGGAGCCCTTTTTTTGAATTTTGAATTAAAATTTTAATTAATTAAAAAATAAGCCAAATTTTAACGTTTTTTCGCTATAACTTCTGAAAATATTACAGCACAAAATTGATTTTTGCATCACGTTAAAGCTCAAAAAATTAGCTTTTCAATGATACTAATCTTTTGACCTACGAGATAAAACTCTATTTTTAATGAATTTTTAAACATGTAATTTAATCATTTTTTTAACAATTTATTTCGCATGAAATGAAAATAAAATTTTATCTTAAAAAATATCAGCTTTTAATTATATGTTGCTATCACATTTTCAGAAGATCTGGTTAAAAAATTTAATTACTACCAAAATAAAACAGAAAAATACTATTTTCATCACGTGATTATATGAAATGAAATAAATAGATGTGATATTTTTTAAACTATAAATGAAAAAGAAGATTTTTTAAAAGTAAGAAATCTTATACGAACTTGAAGATAACGTCATTTCAAAGAAACGCTGATCAAAAAGCAATTGATAATAAGAGAAGTAAAAAAAAATTGTATTCGTATTTACTTTTTTTTAATTTTTAAAACAATAAGACATGTTTTGAATTGTTACTTTTACTAATGTGAAGAAGATATCTTATGCAAATCAAAGAATTCGCCTTTTTAATTGTAATTTATCTCCGCATTTTAAAGAATCATGCCAAATAAAAACGCATCTGTCTTCAACGAACCATACGTAATATTAAAACTATACTGGTGAAAGCAGGTCAGTTTTTTGAAAACGCATCTTCTTTCAAACAAGCATAAGTAGTAATTAATAATGCAAAATTTGCCAAAGCAGATAAAAATATGTTCTACCTGTATATTTCGGAGACATAAAAACTTTCTAACCAAAACAATGTCATGTTCTCACATGAGAAAAAAATAAATCAACTATCACTCCAAATTAATCTTCAAAAAATTTCATTTTTAGCACGTGTCTGCATAAAATGAAACGTGATATTTTTGGAAAATAAATGCAATGAAACGTTTTCTATGATATTTTATAATACATATATTGCTAATTCAATTAAATAGTTTTATTTAAGGCAAAAATGGCTTAACATCTACAAGGCCTCTTCTGTAATCGAAGCCCGTGTACTAATACTTAATTTTTTGGGGAGAGACCTACATCTCTTAACAAATGGTCGAAGTGAAATATATAATTAGTCGATTGAGGGAAAAAATGCTGATGAATTACGATTTTTAAGTTTTTACATATATCATATGCTCTGTGAATCATATTCAACAAAATATTTTAGAGACAATTAGTACTTAAAATAAAAAAAAAGTTGCACTCCAATAAACTAAATCAATCATGAAAGCTGATCGATCTATGAAAATTTCAATAAAACTATTCGATAAAAATTGGCGATTTTAGATCACTTTATCAAAATCTCAAAGAAGCCTGTCAAGGTTACCCTAGAATAATTGGGCGAGATCATGAAAATTATGAATGTTCTAAACTTGCAATATTTAGAACTTAATTGGTCAAAGATTTAGTCGCAGAAGATAGAAACGTTTATTTAGAAGTTGGAGTCTTAAGAATATTTTACAGAATATGAATCTATAAGACTAAAAAAATTCAAACCATAAATTTTTGAAATATATTTATAAACCAATAAATAAATAAACAAAATGTTATTATTGAGAGCATTTATGTACTTCTAAAAATATAAATAAAAACTGAATGTTTCATTTAATCTGTGAAATGTTTGCTGTATAATTCTTTGAGATATTATCTTTATCTTTATATTATTATTATATTATATTATATTATCTTTACTTATAATAAAGTACGATGTGTGTGTGTGTGTGTGTGTGT
>JAOUZG010016477.1:181158-191599 GCA_026289955.1 Argiope argentata | reverse complement strand
ATAATTAATTTCATAATCAATCCTATATTCATATTAAAGCAAACAAGTAATATAAAATGTTTTAAAGTCAATTCCTACTTAGATAAATAAAGAAAAATGTGTGTTAGTTACTTTTTACTAAATAATTGCAATTAATGTAAATAATTCATCAAAAAATTATACCTGGCCAAAACAAAATATAGTTCATATCCTTTGAAAATAAAGCAGAACATACGCAGAACACATTCAATTGGCTTCGAATTTTCAACGCTAATTGAGCCAAGGCAAATGTGCGAATTGTCTACGTCAGTACAATCCTTTGTTCCGAAGTAGTACCGATTAAATTATCTGCAACGCAACACAGATGAGATTTTATTAATTTTCTTTACAATCAATTATTTTAATTCGAAAATATTTCAAAATGAACCCAAAAAATCGATTAATTAACAACGTTTAATTTTAAATGCATCAAACATTAAGAAAATAAACAGAGAAGTAACGATAATAAGTTTTCAATTTCCATTAATAAAAACGATTTACTTGGAATTTATGATTTACGAAGAGGCGCAATAAAGAATGTTGCTCAAGCTATTGTCATAAATCATTTTTTAAGAAAAAAGAAATGAACTTTTTTATCGTCACTTTCTTGCTTTACAAGTGAGAAACGGGCCATATTTGCCTTTTCGATAGTGCAACATTGCAGTAAAAACGATATTTTAATCGATTTACAGATTTTGAAGAAAGCAAGTAAGGTGAAAGCCGGGAGATATTGTGTTTCTCTCTCTTAGTTTTCACCTCTTCGAACTTTAAATTGACATTTCATTAATAAAAAAATTCAAAAATTGGAAAGAAATGGTATTTGTATCAGATAAGTATATCTATCTATCTATCTATCTATCTATCTATATATATATATACGAAAGAGCTGAAATGAAGAACTAAAAAAAGTTCCATGAATGAAAGCTTTAAATAAAGTGAATTTGAAAAAAAGCGAAACTTTTCGAACCAGAAAACTAATTTTGCGAAATTCTTCTCTTATTTGGCGATATATGGAAATGACTCTCGTGATATCGATGACTCCAACAGAATCGATAGTTTCGCTACTCATCGATTGTCGATGCGTTTGTCTTTCTCTATAGCTGTGAACGGAAATAACCAAATGCTCTTTTGGCCTGATGCAGAACAACAACGGAGAGAACATTTTCTTTTTGGTGGAACTATGGAAGATATTATCAGCATTCGATTGTTTCGAGGCTTAGTAGATATCCTTTAAAGGAGGCGAAATGACGATGACTGTCCTTTTATCGCAATGATTCTGAAAACGCATTTTAAAGTCGTCACTCCAGCAGAGATTGTATCGTCAGAGAGTATTGAGTGAAAGTGGATGATTTTGATGTTCTTTATCTGTTGTGGTTATTTAGGAAATGTGTTGTTGTTGTGACAAATGGCACATGCCCTGAACAAGCTCGCTGTTGAACCCAGCACCAGATTTAAGCCGAATGAAGCGTCTCTTGTATTTGAGTAGCGCCAACTAGGGCCAAGAGTACGACTTTGCTACACACTCACCACATTCGCTTGCACAACCCCTTTTTACAGGGGGGGGGCACATTCACACATCTCATAGATAGCACACAGAATAACAACCATGCCCTAACCGGGACTCGAACCCGGGACTTCCAGAACGCGAGGAAGACGCGCTACCTCTGTGCCAGCAAGCCGGCAGGAAATTTCTTTCGTATTGATAATGAGTACTGAGAATTTATCTACATTTCACGAAGAGGCAATTTATCTAAAAAAATAATGACCATTATAGATTTATGTTAAGATTGGCATTTATTTTACGGAACGAAAAAAATAACTTTTTGTTTAAACGAACATATTTTAGGTTTTTTTACAGCGATGTTATCTTTTAGTGTAGTTTTTATTATGTGAAGTGAAACTAATATACATTCTGTATATTTTACCGAAGATTGGTTGAATAAGACTTTTAAAAAAGCTCTGTGAATTTGGTATCAGAATCATATATCAATCCTTAATCATATTTTGGTACTTTTGAATAATGATATTTAATCATTCAAGGTTCAATAAATAAGTAGATCGCTTAATATTTGTTAAGTTTAATTTCACTAGAAACTGAAGCCTACTTTTTTGTGTTAAATTCAGAAGTTAATATTCATTTGCATTAGTTGATGAATATATATGTTTTGCATATATTGTTCGAATAAATTAAGAAACGTTAAAAGAATCCCTCGAAAATCCCAAGGCGTTTATTGGTAGAAATTTCTAGAAGATTCAGGAAAATAAACAATTACGAATCACAATTACACAGCTCCAACTCAGCTAATACAACAGGAAACAGCTTCCAAACACAGAGGTCTCTCAATATCTCAGACACAATATAGCTTCTGTTCACTAGACTGACAAAGCCAATCTTCATTCCTCTCTAATCATTATGATCAATCAGGCGGTGGTATTTATACTCGACTTGACGTGAAAATCAGACTTTCACCAACGTTCTGGAAGGTTATAGGCTATCTCGCCTAGTAATGGTCCTAGAGCTTAGGTGATGAAATTTTATAGAGGTATCTAATTTTCCCCAAATCTCACCAAGTCATTAAGAGTCTCGCTGAAAGGTCGTCAAGTCGCCAAATCCGTCAAGTCGTCCGCCGTCAAGTCGTCAAGTCGCCAAGTCGCTGGAAATATAGTTTTTATGTAAAATGCGCACAACTTTTTACCTCAGAATCTGAGTATTTCAGATCTGTCTCAGATATTTCAAAACGAATACAAATATTTTAAGAAATAATTACAAAATTTGTAACAATATAATATTTACCAATCAGAAAAAAAATCTTACAAGCCTTTAAATGTCAAAGAAGAAATTAAATTCTCGTATTAAAAATAGAACTCATTTTGGTTAATAGAACACATGATTCCAAAAAAGTAAATAAATCAATTGATTGCCAGTGCTTCAACTAGAAGTTCTTATAAAATTAATAATGATATGAAAACAGGAATGAACTAATAAGGCATATAATTTCATCAATTATTAAAAATAATAATAAAAAGGATCAAACTTAATGCTCGGTATACTGGACACCATAAATAGATTTACTTAATTTTTTTTATCGACAACTTTATTTACAAATCCATTTATGTTGTATTTTGTCGTTGCTGTTGTTGTAAGTCCACTGACAGTTACCTGTCCGCTATTTAAGCCAAGTGAGCGTCTTGTTTTTCCAGTAGCGCCAACTAGAGTCAAGAATACGATTTATCAATTTCATGTGTCCCATTTGACTGCCCAACCTCTTATTACAGAGGAGGGTGTCTTCACGTTCCTCAAAGATCGAGCACAGAGGAAGTACAAACATGCTTGAACCGGACTCGAACACGGGACGCATAGATTACCGGGAGGATGCCCTCTCCGTATGCCAAGACGTCAGTTCTTGCTTTTTGTAATTGAGAATAACGCTGTTTATATTCTAACGTATAAATGAACAAAAATAATACCTGAATCTTTTCCTTATTTAATCACTAATGAAATTCAATTCGATTTCTGTACGAGGATCATATACTTTTCAGCTATATAAATTGTTTAGATTTTTTTTTCTGTTTTGAATAGTTTACTTTAGCATTTGCATTAGTATCTGTTACTGTTAAAGTGTATAATTCAGTAATTCATAATATAACTAGGCATTTCATAGAATAACTAGCATAACTAGACAAGTCAATCAGATATTTGTAATAGTTTAAAAATTTATTACCTACTCTGGATATTCTTTGAAATAAATAATAGTTCGCTTAAATAAAAAAAATTCAGTCATTTTATAAATTTATAGACCATAAACAGTTATAATCTTTCAAAAAATGCATCTCCCTATTACGGATGATTAATTGATAAATGAGTAGGAAAAACAGAGGTTATAATTTATTATTCCTCATATCGCTAACATTAATTAAACAGAAAAGAAAAAGAAAATATGTTGCAGAAATAGCTACATTTAAATATTATCAAAAAATACATAAACATAAAAAATACATAAAATTGAAAACTTTACTGAATTTCTTGAAATTCCTTGAACCAGTTAAAAGCAACTATAACTGGTTCAAAGAAATTTCAAGTGCTTATTTTATACTTATATGATACAATAGTCGTTGTTCTATAGAATGGTTAGTGAAATAGTAGAATTCACTAATTTTATATACTTTAACTGATTTTTCTAGTTATTTCACGAAATACGTAGTTATTCTATAAAATAACGAATTTCACAATTTAATGGTAATATACCGAAGGGTGTTTTTTGTATCAAGATATTGAAGGTACATATAAGATAGGAAGGAGAAATTTTATTCTCTCATAGCAAAAAGGAAGAAATTTTTTTTAATGGAATACCATATAAGAATAATTACCAAACATCCGTCTCCTTTCCTTAAAAACTGAACATTTGTCTGAAGAAATTTATCTAGAACTGCAAGGATTGAAACATCGCTTTAAGAAATTCTAATTAAACTCTACGATTCTAATGATTTATTTTACAGACAAAATTTGAGTTTAAACCTATATAACAGTAAATCCGTAAATTTTAGTGCTTTTATTGAGATGAAAGAAAAGTTACTCTAGAAAATTCTAATCAGTTAACTAAATATGCTTTCAATAAATTGTATAATTAGAAAATAAAGAAGAAAAAAATACTGATTTGACATTAAATAATTGCTGATCAAAGAGACATTTATTGTTCCAGAGTTGTTTAAATCCACTTTTATTCGAATTCAGCAAAACAATCTTTTCGTCATTATAAACTAAAATGAAGGAATTCGAATATTCCGAGAGCAATTCGATACGATGATTACAAAATTCCATCGATAATCGATGCTATTCCTTTTAAAACTTTAAGGTTAGTCATTACAAACTGAAGTGAAGAAATTCCAGTCTTCATTGCGGGAACATTTGCTTAAAACTTCTTCGGAATTGTGTTTCTTTTTTCCTCTAATGGGTATGAAAAACAGATGGTAACTATAAGGCGCCGAGTTAAAGTTTTGAAAACTATTGATTTACTGCTCCTTTAATGGCCTTTGGATTGTTAGGAATGATATTTTAAACTTGGATATGTGTATTGTTTCATTGCATTTTAACGTTTTAAATGTATTAAAAGCATTAGATAATCTCATGGGTTCATTATTTGAATTGCAATGCATTTAAAATGGCTGTGCGTTTTTTCAAATCGAAACCAGTGACACTGGTCACCTTGAAGTTTAATTGCATGTTCTCTACTAACCGTGCTTGCATTAACTTCATGCAAGGACGAAAGATAGCTTCGAAAGAGTTTATCAGCGCATGAACTATATCGATTAATCGCTGCGATATGGTTGATACAAAATAAACTAAAAACCAAATAGAAATGTTGGATGGTTTCTTTCGATAAAACAAAACTGCTATTGTAATCACTAAATTAATTTTTATATTTCGTATGCTGAAGTCAATGGATTTTTCATTTAACTCTTTTACATCTTTGTGAAATTACAGACCGACAGACACTCTACGCCTGGATTGTAATTCACTCTAAATTTGTTACGAATATAGAATTAAGTCTATGTAATAAATATTCCCCCCTTTAGATATATTTGTTTTGTAGCTATTGTGTTTGCATATTTTCTGACAACTTTGTTTGATAGATTTCCTTTAAAGGGATTTTATTCAAAGGTTGGATGAAATCTCATCTTTTTTGTGAAGTTCACACACCGAATTTCGCCCGTCTAGCCCAAAGCATTTTTAAATTTTCGAGTTCACAGACATACAAGTATAAGGACGGACTGTCAGTCCGTGTATGATAAGGGTTGAATTAGGACTGTCTGCCTGTTTTAGTTCAATTCAATATGAAACTACAAAACACAAACAGTAAGAGTGTTACAATTTTGCCAACGTTTTTTTTCAAACATTTACTTAATATTAACTTTGAAATAAGTTCGAAGTCGAGTTTAGTTTAGTTATATTAATTCCCTTTGTAAAGCAATACTAGAGCTAATTTGGGACAGACCTCGTGATTTCGAACCACGGCCAAATGACGAGGACGACACCTGTAAAATAAAATGGTTTTTATTTTACAGGGGACACCTGTAAAATAAAACGTATTATTTATTACACCTATAAATAAATAATACGATGTGATGTGGTGTGGAAAGGGGGGATGGCACCCTCCTTTCCACACCACACAACACCAGTGGGAGGGCGGATTTAACGTGCAACAGACCCCCTTACACGAAGGTTCTCCGGTGGAATCGGGTCTCGAACCTGTGACCCTACGGATCACGTGACAAGACCTCACCACCAGAACATAGCGATAAGTCTGAAGTCGAATCATCTGTGTATAGGTATATACATTTGCATGCAATTAAAAAAATACCGATTTCAGTAAATGAAGTTTAGTATATTTTCTTGTTACTAATAATGTAGCTGTATCTGGTTTTCTAAAACATTTCATTTCATTTTCTGTTCATTTACCTTTACTCAGTAGGGAATCAAAAATGAAAAGAATTAAAAAAAGGAAAAATAATTTTGAACATTAATTCCAAAATCGTTATTTTCAACAATAGGAGAATTATTTTTGTGAATAAAGCACATTTCTAGTAAACTGACTGCTATTTCATTTATTTGTTTGTTTGTTTTATTTTTTAAAACATAGTCAGAAATTTTATTTCACAGTTAAATCTCTAATTTATGTGGAAAGTGCCAAATTACACCCTGTCGGGGTGTTTCGTAACTAATTATTTTTTTCGGGGATTCATTTTTTTTTCATATCGTTACTAGCCCACCAAATAAATTTTGGTGTTTAACCGCCAAAAGTTTGTGCTAAAAATCTTTCTGAATATTGTCATTTTTTAAAAAAAAAATAACCCTGTGAAAGACTGAAAATAAAAATCTATATACTAGTGGAGTCCATTGCCTTATCCTAAGTCAACAATTTTTGTGCAAGAGCAGTTGGGGATCATTTGTTTATTAAGGAGTCTGCGAGAAAGTTTTGATGAAACCCTTCACAGATTTTCATTCGTGTTTAAAATACAATTGGAACTTAAATTCAGTGTCATTCAGATGTGAAAAATTTATTTAGATTCAGACCTCATTGTAAAAATTCTTTCCAATTTTTTGTTGCCAATTTTTTTTGTTTATCTATATTAATAAAAATGGAACTCGAAATGCGTTGCTAAGCGCAAAACTGGAGAACGGCTCGACCGATTCGGCTAATTTTTATTTTAATATTTTCGTTAAGTCACGAGGATGGTTCTTATGGAGAGAAAAAATGAAAAAATTCCGAGGAAAATAGTTAAAACGACACTTTTCTTACTTTCCCGCCAAAAATCTTCATTTCCTTCCCCCCACACCAACTGAGTGAGATAGCAGGAAGTAATAAATTATGATTTGTTTAGAAAGAAATACCCGAAGTCAGTTGGTTTTCATTCATAGATAACGGGATGTTTAAAAAAGAAAGAAAATAGTTGCTTTTATTATTAGTCGGTATGGATATTTAAAATATGCCTTCTCAAAATAAAGTCTGGACAGGGAAGAAAAAAAAAGAATGAAAAGAAGGGTGTGTGTGTGTCACCATTATTTCCTCTGTGCGCAGCATTTTCTAAGCTGGTTTTAAACTTTTGCGTTTCTTGAAAACCAAATGTGTCTTTATTTGTTTAGTGTGTTTACATGTATGAAAATTTGAATCTCATTATTCTATAAAAACGTAGAATTTTAGACCGTTCCCTCCACCATTTAAGTAAAATAGCAATTCTGGGACAATCATTGCACGGATAGAAAGAGAAAGATGAGTAGTACAAAGAACAGAACATCTGAAGAAAATAATACTAAATAATACTATAAATGAATTATATGATTATCAAAATTTGTTTGGTTTAAAAAATATTTTGGTGAAAAACATGTTATGAGACACAGCTACATAAAATATTATATGAAAATTTTAGGAAGCATTAATACTGGTGAACCCACTGGTCGCCAAAGGCGGCTAGTGAAAAATAAAAATAATTTGTTATTTAATACTTAATTAACGACCATAGAATTTATATTACTTATTAAGATCACAATTGAGCAGTATTGTGAACTTCACACCTTAATCGGAAAAGCTGCTTTCTTTCCCCTCTAACTATTGATATAATATTACTTACAAATATAAATCATAGACACTAATAATTGTTATTTTTTCTGTTAAAGGCACAGACATTACGAATATATGCTAATAATAAAGATGAATATGTGTGTGTATGTGTTAAATTCCTACAAGCCAAATTGTACCTACAGCTTCCAAGGTATAATTTAGGATTAAAAATGTAGATCTCAGAGAAATTTTGAAAAAATTAAATTAAATAAAGTAAGTTAAGTAAGTTTATGTTAATGAAATTAAAAGTTGTAATTTTATGTATTTTTTTTTAAAAATACATTTATCCTCTCTTAAAAATTATTTGTACGCTCTTTTTAAGTTCCCTTACCCAAACGTCTTTTCAATTTCACCAATTTAGATGCTCAAAAACTTGTTTAGATTTAGTAAACTTTTTTTACTTGATTATTAAAACAGTGATGTATGCAAAATATATATTTTTTTAAAAATTTAATTCTTTGCATTTAATATTTTTCAAATAATGTAGCAATTAATAGAATACTCCTTATATCCATTATCTATTTTTTAAATATTTTCTAAGGTATAAACCTGCAACACGTAATTGAGAAAAAAATAACTAATAAAGGAAAAAAAAAAGATTTTATCAATGAAGTGAAAGCAACTGTGCGCATATGACATTATACTTTACATAATTGGTAATAGCGTTATAATTATAGCTAGAATTCGACTTTCGTAAACAATGAAATTAAATTTTCTTAGAATTTTGCCAATAGATGGCGCAGATGACATTAAATTGTAAATATGCGAATATTGAACAAAATCACTACATTCGATTGCAGCTTGTGAATATTGATAAATGCAGATGAGATTTAATTTTAAATTCTTGAATATTGACAAAAATGGATTTTTATGAAACTTATTTGTTTTCGGAATGAAATATATTAATAAAAAATGAAATCTACTATTGCAAATTTCAAATTAACATGTGAGAAAATTATTATTATTATTTTATTTTCTGAATTGATTTAATTATTTTAATTCTCTCTCTCTCTTTCTTAAATATATATAGATAAATTCTTATACTTTCATTTTCAATATTTTTAGCTGGCAAGCAGAGTTTCAAAACTCAATCGAATTTGAGATATCAAGGAAAAACAACAACAATTTTTTTTGTTGTTGTTGGTAATTGTGATAAACTTCTGCATTATTTTCTAATTCCTCTGAAAGCGAAAAATGGATGTCGCAAAAATGATATATCGCCCGTGCTACCTGAAAAAAACCCATCATATTCTAAAATGATGATAAATATAGTCAATGCGAGTGTTGATAAAAACAGATGAGCGCTGATAAAAGTAGACATCTTCAAAAATTATTGGTTCACAAAATAAAACAATTAATTTCAGTAACAATCTTTAAAGTCAATTCCTACTTAGGTTATTAGGAAAAAATTATTTTAGTTACTTTTTATTAACTAATTATAATTATTGCTGCTGTTCTCGTGTTCCGCTTTACAAAGGAAGGATGGGTGCAGTAGTATCTATAGGTATTGCCTCTGAGCATCCGAAGGCAGAAGTCTGAATTCTAACTCACATACGTCACATACCCTTTTTACGGGGCGCATTTCATTCGTTTATCTACAGATCGTAATTTAGATCTGAAATAGAACGATCACCTCTGACCCAGAATCCTTACTGGTATTACTCTTGACATGGAAAACTTTGTGACCAAGACAAATTTAACGTCCTTCACACATGGAGAGTTTTCGGCTGGCAGATTCGAACTTACCAACCAGGCTATCCAGTCCTATATTTACTATAAATAATTGATTAAAAATTATAATAGCGTTGAATTTTCAACGTCGATTGAGAATTTAAAGCTAATTGTGGCTACGCAAAATACGTAAATTTTCGACACCAGTTGGGGCAACGCAATACAGATTAGAAATTTCTAATTTTCTTTTTTCTATATTATTTGGATTTTAAAATACTTATAAATTTATCGGAAAATCGATTTATTGACAAGGCTTGATTTTAAATCCATCAAACATTAAGAAAATAATTAGAATCGTTTAAAATAATCAGTCGCAAAAAAAGTTAAACCTAACTTCATTAGCATGGGGAAAAACAAACCGAATTCTTGACTTTTTTGGCGGTGGAGAAATGAAGAGTTTTAGAGAGAATGTTAGTTGTTAATTAATTAATAAAAAACTGATGAATTTATATTTGAAAATGTATTCACATCAGATGCCATCTACAATAAGTTTTAAAACTTGAACTTGATTGGATGAATAGAAATTATTTCATTAACGATTAAAAATTTAATCTATCTATCTATGTTTCCATATA
>JAOUZG010016477.1:148077-163669 GCA_026289955.1 Argiope argentata | reverse complement strand
TGAAAACTCTGGCCGTTAGGATTTAATAACGCTACGGGCATAGAGAGTTTTGAATTCTACAGATATATAGAGCTGTGGGTACTGTAGGCTTTGAAAGCCTTGAACATAAGGATTTATTAATTCTACGGGCATAAAATGCTTCAGTCGCTATATGCTTAAAAAATGCTAATGATACAGACATATGTAGCTTTAAAAGCTATTAGCTTAATAATTTTGGAAATAAAAATGTAAACAAGTTACAGACATAGAATGCTACGAACTCAACGTGTTTATAAAGACTGATATGCTATGAACATTAAGAGCTGTGATTGCAAGACTTCGGCAATGACACAGATATAAAGAACTTTAATCACTACGAGCTTATTAAACCTGAGAACGCTGTAAATATCTAGAGTTTCAAATACTATAGTCATTGAAAATTAAGAACATAAGAATTCTATAACACTTCAAATATAAACTATGTAAATCTTCTTATACTCCATATTCTCCAAAATAAAAATAACGTATATTTCATAATTCTTTTCATTTAGAAAATAAAAAAATGCAAATCAAATAATTTTTTGAAAATAAAATCCTTTCTAAAATTTTACAAAATAAATGTTACATAATAAAAGTTAAAACTAAATGGAAATTATTATAAGAAAAGCTTTATTTCTTAAAAACCTAAAAATTCACAAAAATTATCTGAGCGATTCATTTTTTTGCAAAACCAATATCAATATTATTTATTTCGCTGAAATGCAGAAATATATACATTTTCATTAATTTTTTAATGAAATTTATTTTAAAGTTGTAATCATCTGACTTTCTTTAAAGTTCAATTAAAATGTTCAGCTTAACGAAATGCTTTATTTAATCATCTTGTTTTCTAATTTAATAAAACTCTCTTCGGAATTTGAATGATATTCAAATTATGTAATCTCTGCAGAAATAAATTGTAACTTTTTTTTATAAATGTCTGCAATTCCTTTTCGCTACCACAACTTTTAAATTACGGATACTAAAAAAAGAATCATAGATATTTATGATGAAATTCCTTTTAAATAAATTCTATCTTGGGAATAACATTAACTGATTTGAGATTATCTTAAATTCTTTTAGTGTTTAATAGCTTTGAAACTACTTTAATACTTCTTATAATAGAATTCAAGCAAGAGATACGAATATATTTTATTTAAATAAATCTTTCATTTTTTTCAAACGATATTTTATTTTTTCTTACAGCAGAGAGATAAATGTTTATGGAAGGTTTTTATTTAACATTTAGGGTTAGTAAAAAAGTTGAGCAGTTTGAACTGCAAATAATTATAGGACTAATGGATTAAATCAGCTACGATACAAAAATCCCACTAAAGACTTATTTTTCTATTCACAATGCACTTTTAGGATTTTCTTTTCAAATTTCTTAAATTAAATTTCTTTCATAGTTTCTCATAGTTCTATTTTTACAGGAAATTTAAAAAGGATTGTAATAGTTAAATCTAAGAAGAGCAGTATTTGCATGAAAGATAAAGTAATAAAACAAAGCATCTTAACATTTATTATCAAAAGAATTCGGATTAATTCAGATTTACTCTTTATATCGAATTTCCCCAGAAATGAGAACCGAATTATCCTTGAATTTTGAAGAATGTGTTTGTTTTCGTTTTTCTCTCAAAATTCAGTCACGTGAATATCTAATCAAAATAATAAAGATGTACTTAAAAGTGAAGAAGTTCATATCACTCTAAAAAATAAAAACGCTCCCAATAATGGAATTAATTACTTTATAATATTTCATCCATTTGTTTAATAATAAATCATTAGTCCAGAAAGATATATTTTCGGTAAATTTCCCCAGATATTTTTTTGCTTAAAATAGTCAGCTTTTTATTTTAATTACGAAACGTAGAGATTAAAGAACAAGTGACGATATAGTAGCATAGCATTAAAATTGGAAGTAAATATTTCTACACTTTGACAAAAAATAAGCTTTTGTTATAAATGACTTTTAATTGGGAAAGGAAAAAAACATTACATATTTCTATTTTCCTAATTTCAATTCGAGATATTTAAGACAATATATTTTTTGGATAGGGCTGGTTAAATAATCAGATAAGCGTCGGCATTGCAGTGAATGATTTTTAAGTTTGCTTTTGAAGAAAAGCAAATTCATAAGTTTCTTGAATACGCACATGTAACGATAATAATATGTATTTGTGGTGAACAAAGGAAAGCTTTCGACCTACAGGTAAGAAGTTTGTCACACTTATATATATTGGAAAGTGTAAAAAATAAGAAAAATTAATTAATTAAACATGGATTTATCGTTTTTACGTTATAACTTCTGAGATCATTGTTGCGCAAAAATGAATTAAACAACCTTCTAAAATATAAAATATTATCTTTTTAATGATGCCAATTTAATAGTCTCTCAAATAAAGATTCTTGTAAATTCTGATTTTTTTTCTATTTTTTAAATAAATTTTTTAAACAAAATTTCCAACAATCGATTACATTGCTGCTCAGAATAAAGCAATGAAAACTGCTTGAAGTTTACAAAAACTGAGTTTGATTTTGATGTTTAAAGCTCATGGGCCAGATTGGATAAGTTTGCGTCAAACATATAATAAAAAAAGTTTACAGGAGCAATGAAAAGTTTGATATTATAGGAGAAAGTTTGGTATTTAAGGCCTCTTTGCACACACCCACACACAAGTTAAGGTACAACAGGTTTTCTGCGTCTAATTTGCAAATGAATGAATGTAGAAATAAAAAAAAATTGGGGGTATATGTGATTAAATAGTTTTTATTGAATGCATCATAAGTGTATTGCAAAAACGGTTTAGAAATTAAAGAAAAACTATCTTTGCGGAAAAACTCATTTTTGGAGAAAACAGCACACAGTATTAGACGGTAAAATGTTATAGAAACAATACAAAAATGGGTTCTAATAAGGAATGTGTCCACCCCTGACTTGAATGCACTGACGGCATCGATTTCCCATGCTGTTTATTAAGTTGTCGGACACAGGAATAGGAAGCGACCAAACACAGAATAAGCCTTGTTCCAGCTGGTGTAACGACTTTGAAGGGGAATTTAAAGCAGCAAACTATCTGCCAAGGTAGCCCCAAAGATATTCTATCGGATTCAGGTCTGGCGATCGAGTTGGCCATTTCATTCGTTTGCTTGTTGATCTTCAAGTTACTCCTCAGCAATCTGAGCTCGGTGAGGCCGACCCTTATCATCCATAAGAATGCAGTCATTACCAATAGCACCAGCATATGGGTGGACATATGGATCGAGGATCCCCTCCCGATATCTCAGACCAGTCAGAGGTCCTTCATGGAACACATGCAGGTCATTGTCACCACCGAACGAGATCCCTGGCCAAACCATGATTCCACCACTTCTATAACTGACTTTAAAATGTGTTGGATTGATGGTATCTAGTGCGCTGTTCCTTCCATATCAGTAGACGCCCAGAGTCACTCTCCAATGTAAATCTGGACTCGTCTGGGTACAGCACATAATTATATTGCAGATTGGCCCAGGAAACTTGTTCTCTTGCTCAGCAAAAGCGGATCCTTCGCTGTCGTCCGTTGAGGGGAACACACACAGCTGGTCGGCTTCTATAGAGACCTGCATTGTAAAGACGACTTCGCACCGAAACAGCGGAGATTCTTTTTCATGAGGCCACAAAGTGATCTGTAACGAGCACAGTAGTGGTTTTTCTCCTTCGTGTCGAAAGAGCTAGAAAACGATCTTCTGCAGACGTTGCAGCTTGTAATTGGCCTGGAACAGGTCTTCTTGACACAGAGAATTCGGATTGGTATTGATCCCAGTGCCGCTGAAGAACACCACAAGACACATTGAGACGTCTAGCAGCAACAACCTGCAACAATCTCATTCCCACCCATTCAACTGGCCGCCGTTTTAACGAATCAAGTAAATGACTTCTCCGAGACATTTTCTAAACTGTATTGACTACTGTCACCGAAACTGCCAACAACAGTTGAAAATCAACACAACTTACACAAAAAAAGTACGAACGCTTGATATTTGCATATTTTTCTCTCACTCATAAATATATGTTATTTTCTATAAATAAAAATAAAACTTTTGCATGAAAGATTTTAAATTTTGTTGTTGTTACTTATGGCACTTGCCATGGACAAGCCACGCTGATACATCAGCAGATTTTAAGCCGGTTATATACGTCTCTTGTTTTACAAGTAGCGCCATCTAGGGCCAAGAGTACGACTTAGCTACACACTCGTCACAACCCTTTTTAGGGGGCGGACTACATTCATGCAAATTCATTCATACAGCTCAGATCGTAATTTAGCCCCAGTGATATTACTCTCGATATGGAGGACTTCGCGACCACGAACAGATTTAACGAGCGCCAATCGCCACAAACTCGGGGATTGTTTTGGCCGTTGAGTTTCGAACCCGTAACCTAAGGAGAATGAGTCCAACGCTCTACCAACCAGGCCATCCCGGCCCATAAATTTTGTTATTATCGTTAATGGAAACTATGCATTTTATTGTTACTGACATTTTTTTTATGGTGAGCTTTGAAAAACGCTATACCTTAACTTTTTGAGGCCAGTGTATTTCTGAAACCACTGAGGAATTCTAAATTTTATAGTCTGTTGATGCAACAAATCATATTTAATAACGTCTTCTCTAGAGTCTAACGTACATTTCTATCTTTTGAGATCAACCTTGGCCGAAGTTTAAAAAAAAAAAACTCTGACAATAATTGTTTTAGGAAAGACAAAAATTTCAATATTTTAGATATTAATCTTAGGGGAAGTCTAAGTCTTGAATGGCATACTTTTTCAAACGGTAGATTTATTTTTATTTTAAGTACTAGCCGCCTTTGGCGACCAGTCGGTTCGCCAGTATTAATGCTCGCTAAAATTTAAATATAACATTTTATGTAGCTGAGTGTCATAACAGGTTTTTCACCAAAATATTTTTAAACCAAACAAATTTTGATAATCATATAATTCATTTATAGTATTTTCTTCAGATGTTCTGTTCATTGTACTACTCGTCTTTCTGTTTCTATCCGAGCAATGATTGTCCCGGAATTGATATTTTACTTAAACGGTGGAGGGAAAGGTTTAAAATTCTACTTTTTTTATAGAATAATGAATTTAAATTTTCATAAATGTAAACACACTAACAAATAAAGACACAATTGTTTTTCAAGAGATGCGAAAGTTTAAAAAAAGCTTGGAAAATGCCGCGCACAGAGGAAATAATATTGAAACACACACATCCTTCTTTTCTTTTTTTCTATCCTTTTTTTCTTCACTAATTTTTTTTCTACAAACCCTTTTTTTCCATTTGTTATTCTTTTTTTCTTCCCTGCCCAGATTTTATTTCGAGCAGGCATAGATTAAATATTCATACCGACTAATAATAAAAGCAACTATTTTCTTTCTTTTTTTAACATCCCGTTATCTATGAATGAAACCCTAAGAACCATCCTCGTGTCTTAACGAAAATATTTTTAAAAAATTAGCCGAATCGGTAAGGCCGTTCTCCAGTTTTGCGCTTAACAACGCATTTCAAGTTGCATTTTTATTAATATAGATAGATATATAGATTGACATTTTTTTAAGAAATATGTATCAATAATAGATACCCATCAGGTATATAAGGTCGCGGTAGCTTGTGAGTAAAACTTGGTCTTCGGCTGGTTAGTTGTTAGGTCTGAAGTTTTATGGCACAAGAACCAGAAGGAAGTTTATACTGCTGCAAACAAGTTTATCTCAACTTCAAAGTCTACGAAAACTCTGAATTCTAGTTTCGAGACCATATTCCACTAAATAAATGTCGTGTAAGATGTGGTGTGTGCTTAATCTGACGGTAATAAATGTCGTCCTGCTGGTGTAGTATGGAAATTTGGAGAGGGTGTGCTAGCTCAGATGTCATCCTCGTCTTCTAAAAACACCTAAAAATTATGAAGTTCTTGCTAGAATAACTCTAATACTGCTAATAGACTGGTAATATAAGAAAGAAAACTAAAACATCGAATATACAACTAAAGAATGCAACCTATTTTGCGAAACGGATATTTTCTAATACACTTAAATTTCTTTCACTTGGAAAAAAAAGAAATATGTACTTATCTCGATCTTATCCTATATGCCCTCCCCTTCTAAATATGAAATCTTGATAGATCAGAAATTTCAGAAACGTGGTGTATTACAACTAGGTAAAAAGCAGCTGTTTCACCTGCAATCGAAACCATCGAGTTTTATGGCTTGGGGATATGTTCCCAGGGATATATTCTTTAAATGTGAAAATAAAAGCAATATCATTTCGAATCTCCGTAGATAAGGCAAGGAGATCCAAGGTCTTCAAAATTGTGAACTCAACTGTCTGCGTTTTCTCTTTGTTTTGGTATAAAGAAGTAAAAGAAAAGAATAGTTATCTGTTGCATGGACTTTATAGGATCTCTATTATACCCCTTTAGCCTTTCAGTGCTGGAAAAACATACAGACAAGACAGGAAAATCTTTTTCAGATGGTTCTTGAAAGGTGTCTTGAAAATAACTTTTTTGTTCATTATTCTTTGTTTAGCTCTGTAAAGTATTGATTTTTTTTGAAAAATTAAGTGTATAAATTTCTTTAAATATCAGCAATTTGCAATGTATTTCTAGTAATAATGTATATGAATGTGTGTATGTTGACACACTTCAAAGCGGACCATTAGATCTACATTTACAAAATTTGGGGGGTATATAGCTTGAAGGGTGTAAACATGCATATCGGAAAGATTTTTTTTTGTTGAAATTTTCCTTTTTTGAAATTAAGCTGCATTTCTTCGTTTTTTCCAAATAACTTGCAAAATATTATCACACAGAAATAAATTTTACTTTTTTCAGAATATAAGTTTTCTTCTCGTTTTATGATGCCAATTTAATAGCGGCGAAAAGTTTTTCTAAATCCAGACAATTTTTGATAAATACTTTTTTTTTCTGATTGCCAGCAATGGATTACATTGTTGCCTGAAATTTTAAATCATTTTTATTACGTTACGGATGATCTAGTCACGTGTCTTTCTTCCATTTTAAAAAGCTAAAGAAGAAAGTTTTTTTAAAAAAAATGTTTGTGTAATTTACAAGACGAGTAGAAAAGAGTAATTACAATTCCACAAAATTTATGACAAATGATCTATGTATTTACATTTTTAAGGCCTCTATTATAGTTTGTGACATACCTTTATTATAAAAAAGTTATGCACATAATAAACATATCTTTACTTGTGGCAATTTCAAGGGAATTGGTTTGATGTATGAATGTTTCGAACATTTATGGCTGTGATGGACTATTACTTCTAAATTATTTAATAAAGATTAAATATAACAATAGATTAGTGAATGTCGTATCAGAGAAAAACAATTAGCAAAAAAAATTTACCTAAACAGTAATATGTAAAAATAGAAATATCTAAAAGAACATTGTATCTAGAGAGCGCCGAGTCATACATTTTTTACTACCTCAAGTTCTATATATTTTTTTGCATTTTAAAATTTTTTTAAACAAAACAGTTGAGCCAGTAACTTTTTATCCATGGAGACCCCTAACATGATGGATTTCGACAAGCTTCAGACCATTTGGAGTCCTATATATTCGGATTTTCTCAAAGACTGTTATTTGATTGGTTTGTGTATATCTCTTTTAATCTAATTAGATTCTATATACCTTTTAGTGAAATTTTTTTTGCTTGTTTTGTGGGCATTTAATACGGGTATCTTTAGTTTTGTTTTGAGTCTATGTTATTTTGTTACTTTTGATTTTAACATTTTGTGTTTTAATGTTTTTGTATTTCTGTGGTATTGATTATCTCCAAGACCTCATTTTTCCTGGATTTTACAATTTCATTATATTTAAACTTATTTTTTATTTGTTTTGTTTTGTTAGTTTTGGTTTCCTTTTTTTGTGATTTTTCTGGTAGCTTTTTAATTAAGATATTCTTTTTTTCTTTCGATTTTTGGGTCACAAGAAATCGATTTTTGACTTATTGTCAGATTTCTCACAGAAAAAATCCCTATTTGAATCCCTGCCTGAGGGTGACCCTTGAAAAAGTCTCCAGGCCGGATTCATTGTCTTATTCTTATATCTACTTTTGTTTTTAAATTTTTTTTGCCAATAGATTAGTGAACTAGCTGATTAACAAGGCCAGATTGTTTTTAAAATTAAACAACCATAACCATCTTTTCAGACGTCTAGTTTGCAGTTTTTATATATATATATATATATATATATATATATATATATATATATATATATATATATATATATATATATATATATATATATATATAATTTTTTTCAATTCTAATTAATTAAAAAAAATTGACCCTAATTTAGCCCATAATAACTTCCTTCTAATATATTCTCTTATTTACTGATCCCATTCCACTTTTTCTGTTGAAATAAGGCAGCAAAAGCTATGTGAAAATTCTTGAGTCTGCGATTTCCACGTTCCGAGTAAAGGCACAAAATATTACTGAGTTCAAAAGATTATTGTTAAGGATCACTATGGTTCCTTTACTTGTGGTAAACGTGTGTAAGAAATCCCAACTGGAATGACACAATATATAAGATAGATAAACTTTTTTCCCTCTCTTTGTCATCGCCTCTTGTAAATAGATATTTCTTCCCCGGGAGAAAAAACTTAAAATAATAAAGAAGGACTGAAATATTCGAAAGAAAAAAATTCCGTGGTGGAAAGAAAAGCGGAGGTTCTCGAAAGTTCACGAGTTTTTGAGATATCTATATTAGGAATGAAGACACAAGAGCTTTGTTGTCACGTCTTTATCCAATCTCATAAGGTGCCTTGTGAGATACACTTATAAGAGAAACAATAGTCAAGAGAATTCTCTGTTTGGTGTTTATTTCCAGAGAGTTCTTTCATGTTTTATTACTAATAGTAGTTTATTAAACCTTTGTTAATTTGTATGTTTGTTGCTGATTTTTTCAAGTGTTTTTTGTCATTTATATTTAGATGAACGGACAGACAGATTTCGATCCTGTCATTCCACCTGGAATTCATCCAAAATATGATAGAAATTCTCAAATTTAGTTTTAAGGTTCTGCACCGAATTTCTCCCGTCTAAATCAAATAGGTTTTGCGTTATCGTGTTAACAGAGAGACATAATTCTATAAATGAGTTTGTTTGACTAACAGAACTCCGAGAAGTAATGTTTCAAATTCAATATATATATTTTTTGATAATTTGATAATTCCTCTTTATATACTTCATATTAAAGGAAGTGAATAAGTAAATTATCAAGTTTATTTATATTATTATTATTATTAAGCATGTTCTTATTATTATAATTATATTTACAGTTATTTTTAACATTAAAATTATATTTGATAGAACATTATTAAAATAGGGAATTATTTAATTAAAAAATTATATTATCATTTGTTTCATTTGCATAATATTTTACAAACCCATTTTGGAATTGTATCCAGCATATGTATATATAATATTGCTATATAGTGGAAACATATTAATAAACAAAGTTGAAGAAAGAAAATGAAGATCATTAGGAAATTAAGGAAAGCGATATAGCAGTTTAGTTATTTAAAGCCATCGTTTCGTTTCTGCTTCGTCTAATTGATGCTGTAATTTGAAGGTGAGCCAAACTATTCCAGAAAGGGTATTAGCTAAAACCATTCCTAAGTAATCGGATAATGAGAAGCCACACGGAAAATTATTCTGAAATCCTAACATTAATTACATACTAATTACACTAAATAAGGATAAATTGATGCTTTATAACGTACAGTTTTCTAATATGTTTCTTTAATTTCATGAACAAAAGCATCATAGATAAAACGTTTTTATTTTCCATCGTTCCAGACTAAACGATGCATTATATAAATAATGTGCTTAATAGATATTTATAATGTGTGGTTTTGGCAACGATAAAGATCGAGAAATAATTATATAATTAGTAATTTAGTTTAGTTTTGAATGTGGTAGTTAGCTTATTAATGTCTATAATCAACTGTAAATTATAATTTCAATGTAACCTGATGCTTTAGCTAATTTAAATGTTTAAAATTTTGTTTTTCGAATATTAATTAATTTTTTTTTAGTTTGAAATTATTTGATGAACGGTGCGAAGCAATTTTGAATCTTATGGATTATTGCCGAAACTGCTTCAATCAAAATTCTTAGCAAAAATAAATAAATAAATCTAGTTTTGAAAGATAATCACAATCTACTTCTACAAATTTCCTTAGTTTTGAAAATCAACTTTTCCGACTTGCTCTGAAGCACACACACACACACAAACTGATAATGATCGGACTGCTAAAACAGGAACAGTGGTGGCTTAGGACTGAACAGTATTTGAGTCCTAAGAGCCATCACCGACGGAGGTACAACCCTTCCCTTAGTATGTATGTCTCTTCATCGGTAGGAGGTGCCGATCCCTATCTTTTTCTGTACCCACCAAGATGGTTAGAACCAAACAAGCTGGAAGTGTTTCATCCTCAATTTTGAGGAGCTGCCTCAGAGATATTTTGAAACATAAAGAAATTCTTTTATATTTTTTGAAATTATAATTCCTTTAGGATCAAAAGAGTGGAAGACTTGGACCAATCAAAATCGTAAGCCCATAATTCGGTAAAAACTCAGGGGAACGTATCATTTATTAAAAATGTACTGATAATTCATTTCATTAAAAAAATTGTGTTTTTAAATGATTTTTATAAAATAATTTCAAATTTTTTTGCACCAAATATTTTCTGAAAACTTTTTTTTCCAATGCTTTTACTTCGCTATACACGGAGATTTTAGATCTGGCGTTACAACATAATACCATATGTTGCCAGCGTTTCTTAAAATAATGTGTCCTCTTATAGGGTTTGATACAGATGTAGATGAACTTTATTAAAAAAGAAAAAAAAATCTCCAATAATCAATCACAGAGACATATCAACGAAAAAATATACGACGATTCATAAAATTGGCTGTGATGATTGCGTTGTTGTTATGACTTACGGCTCTTTAGAAACTCGGAAACAATTACATGCAAGTGATTTAAACCGAATGAGTGTCTCTTGTTTTTTAGTAAAGCCATTGTAATGTCATTGTTTAAGCATATGACATTGACGTAAATGACTTATTGTTGTAGTTTTAAGTATAATGAGTGAATTCTTTAGCAATCTGAGAGCAAAGTTTTGTTGATGCACGATAATATCTAATGATGTGCAGGAAGAAGCGCCATCGTATAGATGTTTATTTCTAATCTAAGAAGTCAAAAAATATCCAAGCTCTTTCATCATGAAGGAACTCACAGCGACTATTTGGTTCTTAAGGGTTGTTCGGAATTTTTATTGAAGTTTACAATGGCGATCATCTATTCGGAAAAAAAATACCGATATTAGATGAATTCATGGAGTTGAAACTAGCTCTAATGCGCCAATATTCCGCACGAAAATTCGTTAAAGCGTCATTGACTCATATTTATTCTATTATCAGCAACTTTGTTGAAATTCGACATCTGCAAATATCGCCGAAGTAGCGAAAATTTAATCATGACTCAGTTTGCTTGTTGTCGTCAATAAATGAGACCAGTATCTTAGCTTGGCGATGACTGGTTCCATGCCTGATCGGAATCAGCACTAATGCTTTGAAGCCAAATTTATCACCAATACTACTACTTTCCTATGAGGACGTTGATATTTGATGGCAATGCAGTGTTGGGAGGCGACTATCGCCACTTAGATTGTTGACAATTATTTGTGTTGTGCTAATGAAAAAAAATATCTGAATGGACAGATGTTTTTATTTTATCTAATACGAAATTTGTTCGGAAATGTGAAAAATATACCTAAAGGTCACCTGCAGACGTGTTGTGTTGTGACTAATGACACTTGCCGTGGGCAAGCCCCCGCTGATAAGATCAGCAGATTTTAAGCCTAAGAAATGCGTCTCTTTGTTTCTCACGTAGCGCCATCCTGGACAAAGAGTACGATTTAGCTACTCACACATCACAACCCTTTTTAGGGGTCGGACTTGTTTCATGCAAATTCATTCACTCCTCTCAGACCGTAATTTAGACCTGGAACAGGGTACGATCACCTCTGACCCAGTAACCCCAGTGATATTACTCTCGATGTGGAGGAACAGATTTAAAGAGCGCCAATCGTCACACACTCGGGGAATCTTTTGACCGTTGAGCTTCGACCCGTAACCTAAGGAATACGAGTCCAATGCTCTACCAACCAGGCCATCCCGGCCCTGAGCCTGCATACTAAAAGGATTGATCAAATGTACAGAAACAAATGACTGGATAATATAACAGTGATACAAATGTGAAAAGGAGACGTTCACTAGAAGGGAATAATTTTAGATTAATTAAGCAATGAATATAAAACAATATTTTGTTGATTGTAGAATTAATGGAGTTCAAATTCAGATTGGATCTACTAAATATCATATGAAATACAAATTTGCTGAAATATAAATTCTCAAATGATATACTAAATATTATATATAATACAGATTTTATTGAAAATAGTTTTTAAAACTAGAACATGCCAAGAGTGCATCGCATCTGTTAAGAAGTTCTTTGAACAGTTTTTTCAGTATTCCGAAAAATTATTTGGAATGAATCAAACATACAGATTTTGTGTCTATTATGCTGAATATCCTATACAATGTCAGTATGCATAAATTTTAGTTCCTGTGGAATTGTAAATTTACATCAAATTTACCCTGCATTGTTAATTTTCTCTTATTTTTTTTAAAAAAAATTTACTTGATGCTGATAAGCGCCGTCTATAAATCCAATTACAAAAAGTATTTCTATATACGTGATCTACCTATAAAGGTCCTATCAAGGTTTTTCAAACACCCAGAAAGAGTTATACTTACCTCTGCATGTCTTTAGTTAACTGATAAAAAGTTGCTGCAAAAACTTGTTTTTAATCTAATCTATTTTATCACTTTATAAAATTGTGTGAATCACTGAAATAAAAAAAAATTAAATGCATTTTTGGCATTATTTGTTCGTATTATAATGTAAAATAAAAAAATAAATGATAAATAAAAGTAATGAAAATCTAGTTTCTAATCGCAAGGCTCAAGTTATCATGTGAGTACGTTATTATTTTTAGGTCATTATTTGTCCTAATTAATTAAAGTCATTAAGTAGTTTCTACCAGTTTGAAAGAGCTATACTGGTAAAAGCAGGTCAATCTTTTAAAAATACATCTGATTTCAAAGAAACATACATAATAAGAGTACAATGATGGTAAAAGCAGTTAAAAAGTATATGAAGTTAAAAGATGTTGATGAATATTGCCGTTCATGCTTTATTCATTGCCTACGCGATTTCGAGCTTCAATTATTCGTTGCCTTCAATAATTCAATATCCTCTAACGAAAACATCATGTTCTCACATTGTAATATTCTATAGTGTAATTTGAGTAAGTGTATATTTCATTTAGGTCAATATATAAAAAAATTGCCTACACTTATACTTCTAAATAAACATATTTATAGAAAAAACCCGGAAAATTATCAAAAGTATTTCTATATACGTGGTATTAAGAAAAAACGGATCACGAAAAATGTATTCGTAGAAATATATTATGTCAAAAAACATATTCACAGAAAATGTCCGTCTGTCTGTCATAAACTAAAAAAACGTTTACAGCTAAACGGATTAAATTTGGCACACGACCTTTGCGCCAAGTTTACATATAATTGTCTAATTTTGAGCGAATACCGTTAAAAGAAGATCTGTATGTTTGAACATAATACGATAATCACATAAAAAAGGGTGCTATATGGATAAAATTCGCCACACACATATTTAACATTTATATTGCAGACAACTGTCAAGTTTTGTGACAAATCCAACCAGATATTGGTTGGTTGTCGATTTGTACTTTGAGGATCATGCCAATGGGGGGGGATTCAAAATCTCTATGACTTAAATATATCAAATTTGATTTGGAATTTTGTAAATGCAAGAGCAGTTTTGAGTCAAATTTTTGCTTCAATCGATCGACAAAATGTGTCTATAACTCAAGTTTGTTTTTTGGATACTATTAAAGGCATGCCAGGGATTAACAATAACTCGCCGAAACTCGCCAAATAACTCGCCAAGGTGTCATAATAGATTACTTAAAAAAATGCTGAATTCACGGTTTTGGTTTGGACGAATAAATAATTTATTTAATAAATTCACTGGAATGATATCCATAAAATTTTCCCTATAATTGCGTAAAGGGTTTCGGTGGGCCGATGGTTAGGGTTGGCTCCTGAGCCGTTGGGTTACAGGCTCGGGACTCAATTTCTGCGAAGAACTGTTGTGTAAGGGGGTCAGTTGCCCATTAAATCCACCTTGTGAAACGTCCTCCAGATGGTGTGGTGTGAGGAGGGAGGTGCAAGCTCAGATATCGTCCTCGTCATCTGATCGTGGCTCAAGATTACGAGGTCCATCCCAAAATTGCTCTAGTGTTGTTTTACAACGGGGTGTTAATATTGCTAAACCAAACCCCTAATCCCCTGTGCTCAGGCCAGGATTATTTTAAGGGTTTCCATGTAAGACTGTTCTGTATTTCATAGAATGGCAAAGAAAAGCTTAATGTGAATTTGGAACGCTTTTGTTAATGGAACAATATATTTCTTAAATGCTTTATGCCAACTCCACTAAGGTTTTCTATGGCATTAAAAGTTTATTAAAAAGTATGCGAGAAAATGAAGGGCAGACAACTCCAACTCATTCCTCCTTCAATTTCGAAAGCCATGTTTGTCCACACTAAAAATTACAAGTCCTTTCATTTCATAATACAATATTTTTCTTCAATCGATAGCTCCAAATAAAAGTGCTTGGTGTTTAAAAATGGAGGAAAATCCTGAAGGGCATTTTCATTTGCTGAGAAAGGAAAAAATGAAAGAAAGAGAACAGCTTCTGATAATGAGAATTTATGCTGGGGAGCAAATAGGAATTACTTCCGTTGTTATTAAGTTGCGAGAACGATTTATTTAATTATATCCCGAGGTGGATGCAGCGATTGTTACTTTGTCCCGTTTCCAGCCAAGGAAGCATCGTTTTCTGAAAGCTCCTTCTTGTCTTTTAATTATCGTTCTTGCTTTTACGAGATTCTTGTTATTTCTGTTAAGTAATTAAAGGGGAAATATATTCAGTGTTAACAAATAGGAACGGAAGAGGAGATTTTAATGCTAAAATAAGTATATAGATATTTAACAAAACTACATAGTTGTTTAAAACGATATAGATGCTTTGGTGATTACATCAGCACGTGTAACTATTGCTTTTTTTATTTCCTCGTGTGGGAATTGTACCTGCGGGATTTCCTTTTGGAATTCTTTCTCACATACTTCTTTATAAAGGCATTATCCAACAGTATAACATTCGCGTACTATAGCCGCAAAATATTAACATGCGAGTGAATGATTAGATTGCTCTAGGTTTGAACTCACAACGTTAGAATTTGTAGCCGATAAACATAGCCACTAGACAAAACAACCTCTCATAGCTACTTGAACTCATAACGTTAGAGTTTGCAACCGAGAAACAGCTATTAG
>JAOUZG010016477.1:125251-147677 GCA_026289955.1 Argiope argentata | reverse complement strand
TCTCTCATAGCCACTTGAACTCATAACGTTAGAGTTTGAAGCCAAGAAACATAGCCACTAGACAAAAGCAGCACTACTCGTGTACAAAGGAGGTTATTTCGCTCATGAAAATTTCACCACATATTCTCTCACCAGTGAATCATCGAACGATACATTTGTGTCAGGCATATGGTGAGTGTGCGTGAGTTGTTTGAAGTGATGTTGGCTGTCGTTTCTAATGCGCCTGACGACTTTTCTGCCTGCAGAAGGCGCCACAAGAGCTGCGCGAAGGTTGCTTGGTCAAGATCATGGTTCACTATTGTTGATCAGTTTACAAGCCAAACTAGCAACCTTAGGTTTAAAGCCGAGTAACAAAACCACTAGACAAAATTAATTACTCGTGTCTGGAGGACGTTATCTGGCTTATGAAGCTTTTACCACAAATCTTTAAAATAAATTTATCATTTTCATACAATTTATCGTATCGCCCTTGACGAATATTTTGGCCGATTAATTCTTGGTGCGAGAGTAATGGTATTCAAAAATCGAATTTATGTTTGAGATATTTTTTCCTAATCAGATTAACGCACATTTTTAACATAAAACCTGCACTTGTAGTCAAAAAGTCTTATATCAACTTTCATATACTAAATCATTGCGTTCTTGAGTTATCGAGTTTATATACTTTTGAAATCTACAAAACTATAGATGGTATATACCTTTGTTAAATTTGTCTCAGAATTTGATAGGTGTGTGCATTATAGTTTTTAATTCTGTATATCAGATTTTATCTCTCAAGAATACTTTATTTTGTAGTTATCCTGCTAAATTATTGTCAAACAGTAGGACAGATAAAATTTCTATGAGTGGATTTGGCAAAAAATTTGATATGCGATCTTGTATTCCTGCGCGCGAGTTCCAAAATCACTGAACTTCACAAAAAGCAACTTTTAGGGAATAACTGGACTTTTTAATTCTACACGATACAGGGATTTCAAAACGATGCACTAAAATTTTGCATGATTTTGTAGCCAATGAAAATATTTTATTCGAACTTTACGGGTAAGATATATACTTTAGAGTTCGATTTCCACGTGACTCTGAAATATCCTTAATTAATGGACACACACACACACACACACACACACACACACACACACACACACACACTCACACAGTTACAAGCGGCGAACGTGCACCGAAGGGGAAAACGTTGGCGACGCTTCACTAGGAGCTACGCGCCAGCCGAGTTGACTTGTCGGGGGGAATATTCTGGTAGCCCTGAGATAGTTCTGGAAGCGTTGTGATGCTCCGCGTGACGCCCGACCGGCTATATAAGGTACGGGTTACCGCAATCAGCAGTTCCTCGCAGAAACGAAGCGTTTCGCTGGACTAGTGGATTACTTTTCTCGCTTGTTATTAGTGAGCTGTGTTAACGTTTGCTTTCAACCTTGTATTATTGAGCTCGCTGTGATTTACTGTTTGCGGTGCTATACGATAGCTGTTTTGCAGTTTGTTTTTATGGTGCGTAAGGCTTGCATTGACGTTGTAAGTGACAGTTGACTGCTGGATTGTTTATCTGAAGTTTTCCTTTCTCAAGTCATCTTGTAAATAGCTGTAAATAAATTTGTTTGTGCTGTCCTCAAGTAAAATCCATTCAATCCGAATCCGCTACCCTAAAAACGTAACAATATATATTCATTTTTTCAAAATTTTCGAGCTTGACCAATTTTGAGATGAAAAAAAAATATATCGTTTTTCTAAATAACGGCGCATGCAAAATTCGATAATCTTATGATTGTTTCAATCCGGTTTAAACTGGATAGGAACTAAATTTAACTAAGGCAATTCGTAACAATTCGTATAATTAATAATTTGTGAATCAAGTTATAAGCTTGGTTGACGATAAATGGGCGAATGTGACAACATTCTGATTTATTTTCTAATAACTCTAAAACGAAAAATGGATGCCTCAAAGGTGTCAAATCACTAATTTGATACTCACGCATCTTGAAGCTTCAAAATTCTCAAACCAAAACACCATCATGTTATCACATGATAAAATAATTACAAAACAGAGAGAGCAGGATGGATAAAATTTGGTGACAGATTTAACATCTCAAGTATATAAAATTTGGTAGATATGAGTTTAAATTAAGTTAGCCAAGAGTTCGCAGTCTATCTGTAAATTATGTTCTGTTGTGCATTCACAAGTATGTAAACGCAATTATTTAAACATCTGAAACAGTTTTATACCAAATTTTGATTTCAGTTGGCTCGAAGAAAGACATCCAAAATATATATCCGATCTTCAAGTACTTTCGTATACCAGCAAAAAATCTAAAAAAAAAACCTTTGCTGTTATACTGTTCTGTTCTTATTGTTCACAACAATATGTGGTTAATAATTTTCCACTATAAATATTAAGGAATAAAAAGGAAAATTTTTAGGAGACCATATTTGCTGTTAGTAAAATTATTTAGTAATTAAAAACTGCATTGAATGAAGCTAAAATGAATGATATATGTATATACATTTCAAAATGAATAGCTTTTCACCTCTAAAGGAATTTTTCATTTCGGACGATGTCGTAATAGACTTTATACTATCTAAAGTATGGAAATGAAATTTTGTTTATTCGTACCTTATTTGCTTCCGAACCGTTCAACCTATTATGATAAAATTTGATCAACTCAGTTATGACATTTTCATACATGTGATAGGCATATTACTACAATTAACCTTTATTTTGAACGCAATAAAATTTACAAACAAATCACTTCATACGTTTATATGATTGAACATTATTTTAAAATCGACAAAGACAAACTGAAAAACTAGATATTACACACGTCATTCATAATGAATACAAAATATATCATCTTTATCTTTACTTATAATAAAGCACAATGTGTGTGTGTGTGTGTGTTGGCGATGTACAGGCCAGACCGTTCGACCTACAGCTACCAAATTTGGTATATGTATACCTTGGGTGCCGAGAATATGCACCTCGGAGCCCTTTTTTTGAATTTTAAATTAGAATTTTAATTAATTAAAAAATAAGCCAAATTTTGACGTTTTTTCGCCATAACTTCCGAAAATATTACAGCACAAAATTGATTTTTGTATCACGTTAAAGCTCAAAAAATTAGCTTTTCAATGATGCTAATATTTTGATATATAAATTAAAACTCTATTTTTAATGAATTTTTAAACATTTAATTTAATCGTATTTTTTTCAACAATTTATTTCGCATAAAATAAAAATAAAATTTTATCTTCTCGGGGATCTCAAAAAAAAAATAGCTTTTAATAAAATGTTGCCATCACATTTTCAGAAATTCTGATTTAAAAAGTTAATTACTACCAAAAATAAAACAGAAAAATATAATTTTTATCACGTGATTTGTGAAATGAAACAAATAGGAAATGTGATATTTTTTTAAACCGTAAATGCAAGAGAACATTTTTCTTGATCGTTTGCAGTATCAAAATTATTAATTCAATTAAAGAATTAAAAATACAAAGTAAAAACATATTACAAAAATGCGACAGTTAAAACTGAGAAAGAATTTTTATAAAAGCACCAAACGATAATCTTCTGAGAGCGAGATTAATTATTTAAAAGCAAGAAATCTTAAACGAATTTTGAGAATTACGTCATTTCAAAGAAACGACGAACGAAAAGCAATTGATAATCAGTAGTAATAAAATATTTTTGCATTCTTTTTTTAATTTTTAAAACAATAAGACATGCTTTGAATTGTTACTTTTACTTATGTGAAGAAGATATTTTGTGCAAATCAAAGAATTCGCCTTCGTGAATGTAATTTATCTCCGCATTTTAATGAATCATGCGAAATAAAAACGCAAATGCTTTTAACGAAGCAAACGTAATATTAAAGCTGTACTGGTGAAAGCAGGTCAGCTATTTGAAAATGTATCTTCTTTCAAACAAGCATACGTAATAATCAATGATGCAAAATTTGTAAAAGCATGTAAAACTATTCGGAGACATCAAAACTTTCATCATGTTCTCAAATGAGAAAAAATAAATAAACTATCATTCCAAATTAAACATATAAAAATGTCATTTTCGGCACGTATCTGTATAAAATGAAACAAATATGAAACATGATATTTTTGGAAAATAAATGGATGGAAACGTTTTCTATGATATTTCACTATACATATATTTCTAATCCAATTAAACAGTTTTACTTAAGGCAAATATGGCTTAACATCTACAAGGCATCTTCTGTAATCGGAGCCCAACATCTAATTTCTTAATTTTTTGGGGAGAGACATAAATCTCTTAGAAATTGGTCTAAGTGAAACATATAATTAGTAGATTGAAGGAAAAAATGCTGATGAATTAAATTTTTACATACATCATCTGCTCTGTGAATCATATTTAACAAAATATTCTTGAGACAATAAGTCGGTAAAATGAAAAAAGTGGTACTCCAATAAACTAAATCAATCATCAAATCTGATCAATCTATGAAAATTTCAATATAACTGTTCGATAAAAACTGGCGATTTTAGATCACTTTATCAAGATATCAAAGAAGCCAATCAGAATTAATGATGATTGTTCTAAACTTGCAATATTCAGAACTGATTAATCAACCAGATTTGAAGAAGATAGAAATGCTTATTTATTTATTTAGAAGTTGAAATATTAAGAATATTTTAGAAATATGAATCTATAAGACCAAAGGAATTTAAACCATAATTTTTTATATATGTTTATAAACCTGAAAATGTTATTATTGACATCATTTATAGACATCTAAAAATAAAATTAAAAAATGAAGGTTTCAATTAACCTGTAAAATTTTTGCTGAATAATTCCTTGAGATCTTATAAATTGTAAAAAAAAATGTATAATGTTTTAATTTCTGTATTGAACATAAAAATTCAATGTCGGACTATTCTGCTTTCAGTTCTTCTTATTTAAAGACATGCTTAAATTGAGTAAAGAGGTATTTATATTAATTGAAGTTTCATCATTTTCAATTTAATTTAAAAGTGAATTTTACGTGCTCTGCTAGAAAATCAGAGAGAGATGCGGAGTTCAAAGATAGGAGAGCTTAAGGCCTACATAATGGTATAAGTGAATTATATGACTATCAAAATTTGAAGCTTAAAATTATTTTGTTGAAAAACTTATTATGAGACCAAGTTATATAAAAAATGATTTAACCCTTTAGTCGGCATTAATATTGGCGAACTGACTGGTCGCCAAAAGGCGGCTAGTACAAAATAAAATTATCATTGATTCTAATGAAAACGAGTGTAATGAAATTAAGAAGTATTTGAAGTTTTTTAGATGTGAAAGTTTTGTTGTTTATATAGTGTTACGTTTTTAGCGTAGCGGGTTCAGATTGAATGGACTTTACTTGAGGACAGTATAAACAAATTTATTCATAGCTATTTACAGGATGACTTGAGAAAGTAAAACTTCAGATAAAAACAATCCAGCAGGCAACAGTCACTTACAGTGTAAATGAAAGCCCTATGCACCATAAACACAGACTGCAAAAACAGCTATAGTATAGCACAGCAAACAGTAAATCACAGCGAGCTCAATAACACAACGTTAACAACAAACATAAACACAGCTCCCTAATAACAAGCGAGAAACCGCTAGTCCAACCAGACGCTTCTCTTCGGAGAGAGAAAAACTCTCAACTGACTTCCTCACTCTCCGACGTGGAACGATACGAGGTACCTAGCCCCGCCAGGGGCTTACCCTCGGTAATGGAAGAAGTGAAGAGTGGACTGGCGATCAGTGTGTGGCGTGGACCTCTTCGACGACCTTCTGGATGATCTTGATAGAAGTGGTGAAGCTGGAGAGAGGCGCAACTGCAGTGGATCAAGTCTGGGGGTGAGGGTGAGGAGGTGACCAATCAGACGGTGTCTTCATTGCAGGGGCAGGTGGTGGTGGGTAGCTGGCGATGAGGCTTCATAATGCTGATGATGATGCAAAAATGGCTCGTACAAGAGGTAGGGGTGGGTGAGTTGGTGAGTGTCAGGAAGAGTTGCGATTGTTTATTTTTAGAATGAGTGGGAGTGGGATATGCATCTTTGTGATAAGCAAGAAATATTTTTAGAAGAATTGGGAGTTAGACTTTGACTTGATATTAATAAAATAAGTTAAAGTAGGATGTTTCTAGGTCGCCTGGTTTTGGGTTTAGGGGTGTATCTAGGTATATTTTTAACTGTTTCGTTATTAATTTTATACATATTGTTAAAGAATTTGAGGGAGAGCTTTTGGATGAATATTTTAAGTGGGAGATAATCAAGAGATTTGAACACTCTCACGGCAACCCGTCCCTTATATAGCCTGGTGAGCGTCACGGGAAGAAACGCGGCTCAGCCAGAACTGTCTCGGGGTTACCAGCATATTCCTCTCGCCAAGTCAACTCGGCTGGCGCGAAGCACCTTATGAAGCGTCGGCGCGCGTTCGCCTACTTGTAACAATAGTGTAAAGAATCGCATGAAGATGTACACATATATAGGCATCATATCGCAACTAACAATAAAGTCTATGGCACACGTTTTTAAGTGAGGTTTTCTTAAATCATCACATAAATTATTTATCCCCCAAAGGATTTCAAAACCAATTATTGCTTTATATGCCTTTAAGTTAGAATTAAGTATAGAGACAAATGCAAAGTTAGAATTTTGGAATATTTCAGGATGATATGTCGCTAAGTATTGTAACCGTCCTCGGATGCTGATAATGTATCTTTTGCAGTAACTCTAAAAAATAGGGGAATAGTTAATGCTTGATACGGTTTAGCAAACAACAGTGGCAAAGCAATTAGTGCATTTTAGTTTTATCGTAGTCTTTTTGTAATATAAGTTTCAAATTTCATACTGTAACGTTTTGGCCGGGGCTATTAGTGAATTGGGCCGAAGACAAACTCAGGTTTTGGAGAAATAAAAATCTATTTATTTCCATTTATAATACACATATATTTCACACAGAAACACCTTCTTGATTAATTACTTTACAAGTACATAAGTAATTCAGTTCAGAGTTCAGCTAGGGAAAGGTGCTGTGCCTCAGATAAGTAAAGGAGTCTCTCTCGGAGGTGAAGAGATATGATGGAGTTCTTGAAACTCCCGCAAGATTCAGCCCCAGGTTAGGGATGCTCTGCTTGTCGATTAACCTGCTGGATTTCTGGAGCGCGTAAGGTGATGAACTGGCTGGAAGAGCAACTCAGAAGACAAGCTGTTCAACTAATTGGAGGTTTCCCTAAAGCTCGGATGAGCTTTCACACTTCAGACGAGACACTGAATGGTTCCAAAAGTTCCGATGAACTTCACGTGGGCTCAGCTACAGGGCGTAACTGCCTGCGTACACTCCAAATTCTCTCCTGAGAATTTTACACAGAATTCCAAGCTGAATTCTCGCTCCAATCGCTAGCTGTCACTTCGTCAGTCGGCTCTCTACTCTTGGCTTCCTCTCCTCACTCCTCCCGTCGGTTCCCTTTTTATCTCAGTCTAAAATACCGGCCCTCGGTTGCAAATGGCCAATCAGCATCATTACCGACTTTCCTTGGATCATCTGACCCAAGTTATCTTTCCAATCAAAAGAGAGGGGAAAACGGCGTCTAGCAAAGAGACGTCTTGGTTCCGTCTAGTCTGCTGCTTTTTCTCAAAAGAATGGAATGCCTTCTGCTGCGGATCCCCATTGTACCGGCTTGAAGGGTGGGCGTCTTTTATCTATTGACAGGGACACATCTATTTCTTTCCCACGTTGTTTGTTCTAACACATGTCCAGTTCACAAGTCGTCAAGACAAATTAACTTAGTGGCGGCACTTACACTTGAATACCAGCTGTCTGCATTTTTCACATTTCACAAATTCTTCCGTTATTTGTGCTTGCTTTCCCGTTGGAACGCATTTTGCCATATTTCTACTTGTCACTTATCTGAAGACGTCACAATACTGTTCTAAAGAAATTATGTAAGTTTTGGTTCTAGTTTTTCTTCAGGCAGGACAAAATGACGTAAACTATTCTAAAATGCGGCAAAAATTCTGTCATGTGAGATAGCTACAAGAAATGATAAAGATACCTTTGTGGCTGCAATAAAAATTAAGTGATATTCCTGAGTTGAGCTATTACATTCAAGCCCAGTTGGAAGTAGCGAAATTGATATTCACAAAATGTTAGTTATGGGGTACTAGTGTCAACTTCCCAAGTTTAATACAGCCTCAGACAAACCCTACCTACAGCTAGGAGTTCAAATTGTTTATATATTAAAACATTGAAGTGTCTGTTTTTAAGATTTGAAGATAACGACTACCTTTCATTTCTTTATACACCGCTCTCGAAATTACATCCTTAAGGAGCATTGATTAATGAAGAGGACAATACTAAGTTTTAGGCAAAAAAACTTCAAACAAATTCATATATATACAGAATTTCTGTTAAGAAATAGTGGTAACAAAATTAAGAAGTATAGTTAATTACAAAGTGGTGAGCTGTATAAAGGCCTTACAGGTGAAATTCTATTTAGTTGGCAACAAATGCTGTTTAGTTATTATTTAAATTTTAATATCTAGTTTAATAATTGTTAAATTAATTGAAGATATTCTAGAAACAGGCTTCTTACAAATTAAAACATCTTGGCGATTGCTTGTAGCAACCTCTGTTAAATCAGTTGAATACACTTCAGAAAAGTAAATAATTTGTAAGTATAATCTGTATCTGTATTCCGTATTCTATAATTTTAGTTATAATCTGTATTCTATTTATTTTAGCTATTTTAGTTAATTCTGACTTATATGCAACTTGCTCTTATCCACGACTTCGTCCGCCTAGAAATTTTGCTGTGTACCTGCGAGAACTGACCGTCTAATGATAATGTAAAATGCTTTCAAAACTGTATGCATGCGTAAATTTTCAACGCCATATGGAGGAACGCAAATACATGAATTTTAAACGCGTTGGGTTAAAGCGATGTAGGTTGAAAATTTTTTTAATTGACTTATTTTTTTTATTCAAAAGTACTTCAGAAGGAATCGAAATATCGTTTAATTAACATTGTTTAATTTTAAATTTATCATACACTACTAAAATAAACAGAATCGTTTGAAATAACTGGTCAAAAACATGTTACCTCTAACCACAATAGCGTAGGAAAAAACAACTTAAAAACTATGTACTTAAAACTATAAGGGCCGGGTGCAAACGAACAATTGCCAAAGAAATTTGACGGAATTCTTCATTATTTACTACCGGAAATATACCACTATAAGCATATATGAAAAATATATAGCTAACACAAATACAATTTAATTAAAACCACACACAACGGAAGAGCTTTGATTTACAGTCAGTTTCGCCAAAACAATAGTTTGTCGCCAAGTTTTATCGGAACGGCCGAATATGGAACGAACGGCAGCAATTGCATTTCCAATCGTAAGGTTTCGATGAACGCTGCAACAAATTAGCGGAAATATAGAAAAAAAAGTCAATAAATGCAGTGATATGGAATGCACTCAAAAAATTAATTGAAAATAATGAAAATAGGTTTAAGCAATACGCAAAGCAAGAAAAAAATCAAGGGAAATGAACAGGGAATATCGAATTACATTAACATAAAAAATGACGGTAATGTAAACCCAAACAAAGTGCTAATGAAAAATTGCAAACCTCGCAAAGCATGAAATGGTTGTATATCAAAGTGTAACCTGCACAACTAACCTAAATAGTGCGTACTTGAGATAAAACAAAAAAGCAAGCCAATTACTCAAATATCGTTTTGCCGATTAGTTTAGTCAAAATTAAATAAAGTCAAGAACACATGCATGGATTTCAGCGCCAATTGAGATAATTGGCGCAGTGAATTTTATATATCTATTCGGGTAAAGCAATACATAATAGAAATTTTTAAGGGAAATTTTTTTTCTTTTATTTTAACTCAAAAATACTTCAGAATGAATCCGAAAGATCTATTAAATAACAATAATTCGTAATAAATGCATCAAACATTAAAAAATAAACAGAATCGTTTGAAATAATTGGTTGAAAATATGTTAAGCCTAATCCCATTCGAGTGAGAAAAACGAAACAAAACAAATCGAAGTCTTTCTAATTTGGTGGCGGAGAAATGAAGATTTTTGGTGGGACAGTTAGTTTTTAATTAATAAAAAATGAACCACTCAATTAATCGGAATAAATAGCAGCTTATGTTGTACTCTGGACTATAATATATCTTTGTGATAAATTCCATTCCATTTGGTTCAGCCGTTCTGGTGTAATTCAACCCCATCATCCATCCATCCAAACTTTCACATTTATTATAGTAGTATAGATTAATCTGAGCTTTATATTCTTCAATGATACAGGGCACTTTTGAAAGAGCAGTAAGAAAACAAAATTTCAAAATGGATTGCGTGACTGAAGATAATGGATGGAGAACATAATTTTGTTTTTGTTTATTTCTTACTGAATAAAACTTAGTTTTATTTTCTATTTTTTGATAAAATTGGCATCACATGACATTTTCTGCATTTCTTCAACACAAATTCTAGCTCTAGAGATTTCAACTGGGTGCATTTTATTTTTAACTGTAATAAAAAAACAATTTTTTAGTTTATTAAGTAAACCTGAATATATGTTTTATAAATTGATTCAGCACTACCTATTGATTACCTAATAATATAAAAAATTATATCACCTCCTACTTAGGTGAAACAAATTGTTTTAGTTACTTTTTATTAAATAATTAAAATTATTATGATTAATTTATGAATATATTATTGATTTTCGAAAGAATTGAGCTCGCATTTAACAAAATTGCTTATCATGCCTTCTGAATAATTCAGAAAAAATATCAACTAATAGTTTAAGAAATTGTTTAGTACAATTTTTACTTGCGTGATTAAAAAACTGGCTTCTTCAATAGATATAGCTCAGTTTTAATTTAAAAATCAATTGGAGGTATTCAGAAAGATCTGTAAATTATTTTATTCTGTATCAACTCTGTAATTAATTTTAAAATTAAAAATATATCAGGTATTTAGAGTTAAAAAATGAAAATATTTTACTACCATTCAACATCAAGAATAGAAGCCTTTAAAAAAATATTTGGATGAACATTGCTATAGCGGTATTAAAGTTCTATTTCTCAAAACTTTATCTTCATTCTCGGATTTTAGAAAAAAAAAAGAATTAATAAAAGAAAATATCCTGATTCTATTGGAGTCGTTTCCAGAGAATAGTTAAATGTAATTTTTGTAAAAGTCAATTTTTTAATTTAAAAAGAAAAGCTCATAGCTTAATCTACTTTCTTGATAGTCCATTTGGAATTTTAGATATAAAGATTCGCTCATTTTGTTTGGTACAGTTTTATTCCAAGAGCTTAAAATTATCAACTAAATTTTCCGAATTCAGTTTCTGAAAATGAGGTCGATGTTGAAAGAATGTTCCGAATACATTAACGGAAAATGCTTACATTTTGTTTTGCCGGGAGTCGCCTTAAACTTAAGGATAAACTGTTTTATAATGGGATACAGTGTTATGTCCTTTTTTTAATTTTTGGGTACAAAAACCTGAAAAAAAATTAAAAATTTGAATGTAGAAGATGGAACTGAATGAAATTTTAAAAAGATTTTCGGAGAATAAAATTTCAAAAATAAAATATGTTTTTAAAAGAAGGCAAGCACAGTGCATTAAATATTTTTAAATACAATTTTCTGTATTTGCGATTATTTCTTGTCTCCTTATTTATAATTAAACAATTGATTTTCAGAAGCTTAGCAATTTGATTATCATTAAATCTTAAGAATATTTCAATGAAGGGAAAAAAAGTGCAAATATTTTTTGAAATATTTTGATTCTAATTATTTTATCGAAAATATCTCTCTCAAATGTCCATATATTTATTATTTATTATGTTATAATTAAGATGAAAAATATCCCATTTGAAGTAACCATTCAAATTAATTATTTTATTTGAAATGAATGAAATACCTCACAGGGACTTGCCTATAAGGTGACAATTTATCTATTTAACATTCTTTTTTATAATTATCTATTTTTCATTAATTGCTAGTAATTTTCGTTGTTAAATAGTTAAAGCAGCAAATCTCTGTAAACTTTGTATGCTACAGGATTGTTATAAATATAACAACTATATATTTGTCTATCCACAAAGATACATAACATGTTCTAATCATTTTTATCTATTATACATTAATATGTTCCTGGATTCTAAAGTTGAATATAGGATATTCTCATAGTATTGATTTTGCTCAAAGTCTACTCTATATAGGGTCACTTTATCAATTCAAACCTTACTATGTACCATTCTTAAAAGACCAATTCCCACAAGAATAATAAGTCTTCATTTTGAAAAAATACGGTTGTCACAATCCTATGATAATCGATTTTGGTAATTGGTCAATTTTTAATGACTCTATGACTAAATCAGATATCAGACGATATTTTATAAAAAGAAAAGTATTACCTTCATATCCACTCATTTGTGGGATCTTTAAGGCGTGCAGCAGAAAATATATTTTCCAGAAGGGATCCGTGGCTGAATATAACCAAGGAATAGTTAAGCATTCATAATGTTTTATTTCTCATTCAGAGTCACGTGCTTTTATTTTCACTTATTGACGCAGATTGCATCACATGAAATCATCTCATGTCTTCCTGGGTTTCTTTGGATACATAATTCGACTTTACTGGCTTCTGAATGAGCGAAGTGTGATTTTAGCTGCAATGAAAAACATTTTTCTTGATTTCTTTCCCAACAATTTTCCATAAATATTAGTGAAATGGCAAAAATCTGACTAATTTTCTTTTGAATTTTTTACAGACTACATCATTGTGTTATAAGTGGTAGAGAAAATACGCTTTTTCTGAGATCCATAGAACCGTACTAGCGTGCTCTGAATAAGATTGCTTTAATTATAACAAACAAGTATATTAACAAATAATTGGCCTCCAGTTATGAAATTCATCAAATTTGTTAATTGATCTTCTATTTTAGTTAATTCTGTTAATAATTTTTAATTATGGCCAACATTTAGTACTTTATTTAATATCAAATTAAATAAAGTACTAAACAGTATCATGCATTGATAGTTAAACTGTAAATATGTAATATAATTATTTTAGTATTACTAAATAAGGAAAGCTATGCAAAAGAATGGTCATATGAAACATTTTTTTATTAATTATAGTTGGGTGCATAGTTAACATTTTTTAAAACTAATAGTGAAAAGTGCGTTTAATATTGACAATAAATAATACTATGCATGTTCGAAGTAAGGATTTGCTATACACAATTCCTATAATTCAAGTTAGTATTAAATTATTATTATCGCTTTCTTAGATATTGTTACAAGTAAAATTTTTTACAACCCTGAAGTTATTTTAATTAAATGTAGAATAAATTGAATATTTTTCAATTAACTTATAGATAAAATATTTTAATTAGAAACCATTTAAATTAAAATGTAGAAGTAATTAAAAATATGTGATTAGAACTCAGGCTTAAAGAAATATGGAAACAAAATTTCACATTTAGAAACGAAAGTCTTAGTTCTGTTAGTAACAAAATAACAAAAAATAAATATTTTTTTATTTAATATAAAATATTTTTATATACCTATATAAGTGGAAATTTGATCTCATTCAGTCATTCATTTCAACTTGTTAGCAAATTTAGATAAATTGAAACGTTTCAGGACATCTTTATCTTTATCTTTACTTATAATAAAGCACGATGTGTGTGTGTGTGTGTTGGCGCTGTACAGAACAGACTGTTCGACCTACAGCTAACAAATTTGGTACATGTATACCTTGGGTGCCGGGAATGTGCACCTCGGAGCCCTTTTTTGAATTTTTAATTAAAATTTAAATTAATTAAAAAATAAGACAAATTTTAACGTTTTTTTTTCGCTATAACTTTAGAAAATATTACGGCACAAAATTAGTTTTTCAATTATACTAATGTTTTGACATACGAATTAAAACTCTATTTTTAATGAATTTTTATACATGTAATTTAATCGTGTTTTTTTTTCAAAAATTTATTTCGCAAATAAATAAATTAATAAAATTTTATCTTCTCGAGGATCCAAAAAAAAAAAAAAAAAATACAGCTTTTAATAAAAGGCTGCCATCACATTTTCAGAAGTTCTGATTTAATAAAAAGTTAATTACTACCAAAAATAAAACATAAAAATCCAATTTGCATCAGGTGATTATATGAAATGAAATAAATAGGAAATGTGATATTTTTCAAACAATAAATGCAAGAAAAAACTTCTCTTGATCGTTTGCAGTATCAAAACTAACAATTCCATCAAATAATTAAAGTAAATAAAAATACAGAGTAAAAATATATTACAGTATATATAAAAATGACTAATTTAATGAGTCATTTCTAGAAAAGCACCAAACGATAATTTTCTGAGAGCGAGATTAATTATTTAAAAACAAGAAATCTTAAACGAACTTTGAAAATGACGTCCTTTTAAAGAAACGACGAACAAAAAGCAATAGATAATCAGTAGTAGTAAAATATTTTTGCATTCTTTTTTTTAACTTTTAAAACAATAAGGCATGTTTTGAATTGTTACTTTTAATTATGTGAAGAAGATATTTTGTTCAAATCAAAGAATTCGCCTTCGTGATTGTAATTTACCGCCGCATTTTAATGAGTCATGCGAAATAAAAACGCATATTCTTTTAACGAAGTAACGTAATATTAAAGCTATACTGGTAAAAGTTGGTCAGCTATTTGAAAACGCATCTTCATTCAAACAAGCATGCGTAATAATTAACAATGCAAAATTTGTAAAAGCAAATAGAACTATTTTTACCCGCATATTTCGGAGACATTAAAACATTCTAACCAAAACAATTTCATGTTTTCAATGATAAGAAATAAATCAACTATCATTCCAAATTAAACATATAAAAATGTCATTTTCGGCACGTGTCTGTATAAAATGAAACACATATGAAACGTGATATTTTTGGAAAATAAATGGATGGTAACGTTTTCTATGATATTTTACTATATATATATATTACTAATCCAATTAAACAATTTTATTTAAGGCAGATATGGCTTAACATCTGCAAGGTAACTTCTGTAATTGGTGCCCAACAGCTAATTTCTTAATTTTGGGGGGAGAGACATAAGCAATTGGTCCAAGTGAAATATATAATTATAGATTTAGGGATAAAATGCTGAGGAATTAAATTTTTACATACATCATCTGCTCCGGTAATCATATTTAACAAAATATTCTTTATACAATAAGTCCTTAAATAAAAAAGTGGCATTCCAATCAACTAAATCAATCATCAAAGCTGATCGATCTATGAAAATTTCAAAATAACTATTCGATAAACTCTGGCGATTTTAGATCACTTTATCAAGATCTCAAAGAAGCCAATCAGAGTTACTCTAGAGTAATTGGTCTAGATTATGAAAATGATAATTGTTATAAACTTGCAATATTCAGAACTGAGTAAGTCAGCCAGATTTGAAGAAGATAGAAATGCTTATTTATTTATTTAGAAGTTGAAGTATTAAGAATATTTTATAAATATGAATCTATAAGACCAAAGGAATTTGAACCAAAATTTTTTGAAATATATTTATAAACCTAAAAAAAATATTATTGAGAGCATTTATATACATCTAAAAATAAAATTAAAAACTGATTGTTTCCTTTAATCTGTGAAATGTTTGCTGAATAATTCCTAGAGATCTTATAAATTATAAAAAAAAATTATAATGTTTCAATTTATGCAGTGAACATAAAACTTCAATGTCGGACTACTCTGCTTTCAGTTCTTAGTTTTGTTTAAAGACATGTTTAGATTGAGTAAAGAGGTCTTTATATAAATTGAAGTTTCATCATTTCCACTTTAATTTAAAAGTGAATTTCACTTGCACTGATAGAAAATCAGAGAGAGATGCGGAGTTCAAAAATCAGGACTGCTTAAGACCTACATAATAGTATAAGTGAATTATATGACTATCGAAATTTAAAGCTTAAAAATATTTTGCTGAAAAACTTAATATGAGACCAAGTTATATTTAAAATGATTAACAAAGTCTTCTAGTTAATAATGAAAAAATTATCGCATCTTTTTGCAAATCGCGTTAATGAAGGAAATTGCTTCATTTTTAACAATCTATATTTCACCATAAATTTTTTAAATCTGTTTTGTATATTTACAATAATAATAATATTTTATTGCCGGTTTAAAACATTTGATTTATTTATTGAATGAAAATCACAGTTTTATGCCGAAAGAAGCTTTTTCCCCCGCATCCGCTTTAAAGAATGACAAGATGAGGTCTTTAAAAAATCGAAATTCTGAGCAAAAAGAAAAAAAAAAACTTGGTGAAGTAAAAGAAATTTGTTGCGCTGAAAATAGTGCTAGTCCCATTGTTTTCTCATTCTTACATATGACAAAAAGAAAAAAAAAGTTAAATAAATCTCTGGAAATGGTCTCCCCGAAACTTTCTCACCTAATTAGTATTTAAAAGTGTAATACACTTCTATTCGAACTATTGACATTATAATTTAAATAACTCGAATAAGGCCATACTCATACCGATTACTCACATTTTTATTTTTATAGTTAAACCGGAGGTCATTCTGTTCTTCACAACGTAGTGAAAAGATCTAAGAATTTTTAACGATTTTATTTTCAGTTAATTTGACCAATCAACAATGAATTTTGTGTCTTATTTAGTTGCAAAATAAGACACAAAATTCATTATTGTTTTTAAATTATCACTTTAATATGGTTACATATGTATAAATCGATATACAGCTCAACTATTTGGTGGATTATGTCCAAAATTTCATAGGGTTATAATTTTTAGATGTTGAAACATTGCAATAGATTTTATGAATTTTGCTCTTTATGTTTTGCAATTATTGTCTTCGTTTGCTTTTAGTAAGACAAACGTAATTTTTGTGGACCATTGACAATTGTCTACAAGAATAGTGTGGAAATAATATACAGTTTTTAGTGCTTTTGAGTTGTTGTGTTTGCACACGGAGAATAATAATGTAATATTTTTTTTAATTATTATTTGCAGATGGTCTTAAATGTGGAAACTCTTTAAAATTTCGAGTTAAAATTTTTCATTCCAACACTTTCGCTTTACCTTCGTATGCCAAAAATTAATATGTTAAAGTATAATTATTCAAGATTTATCCAATAATTCAATTTAATGTTCAAATATTTTTCAAAAAAATTACATTTAACTCATTAGGAATTAGCTTTTGATGAATTTTCTAGCATTTGCGGAAATGGGGCAGCTGAATTTATACATAATGGTTAAGCAGCTGGAAACTTTTTGGAGCTAATATTAACTGCCAAACGATAATTATGAGTTATTCTACAATATATCAATTAGCGATTTTTTTCAACAACCATGCATTTATAATGTAATATAGTTATTTTAAGAAGAAAATCGCTTATTCTCTTAGTTGTTTAATATCAATTTTTTTTTTTTAAATTTTATTCTATGTCCCTTTTTTTAGGTATGGAAGCTGAATGCCATGGATACTTTTACCTCATAATCTATGCATTTATAGACAAAATTCACTTTTACAATCAACATTGAAATAATATTTTTATGCATTTCATTTTACTAAAGAAAATAATACGATGATTTAATTAAATAAATTTCAGTTTTTATCAATTTAACTAGCTCTTACCCGCGACTTTGTAAGCGTGGAAATTTTGATGTATATATGTGAGAACTGACAGTCTAATCATAATGTAAAATGCTATCAAAACCCTATGCATGCATAAACTTTTAACACCAATTGGAGCAACGCAACGTGAATTTTAAGCACCAGTTTGGGTAACGCAATGTTGATTAGAACATTTTAATTTCAAGTATTCTATTCAAAAGAACTTGTGAAGGAATCAAAAGATCTATTAATTAACAATGTTTAGTTTTAAATTTAACATAAACTACAAAATTAAAGAGAATCGTTTGACCTAACCTGTCAAAAATATGTTATGTCTAACCTCATTAGCGTGGGGAGAAAAACTATGTACTTAAAATTATAAGGGTACTTTTACATTTGCCAGACGCAAACGGACGATCGCCAAAGAAATTTGAGAAACTTACTAATGGAAATATACTATAATGAGCATATATGAAAAATATATAGCTAACACGAATACAGTTTAATTACAAAAACACACAGTTGAACAGTTTTAATATACAGTCCAAAAAATAGTTTGTCACCAAATTTTAGCGAAATAGCCGAATGTAACGCGAATGGCAACAATAGCATTTCCAATTATAAGGTTTCGATGAACGTTGCTGCAAATTAAGGGAAACAGAAAAAAATATCAATAAATGCAGTAATATGGAATGCACTCAAAAAAAAATTACATCGAAAATAATGAAAGTAGGCAAAAAGAATATATACAGCAAGAAAAAAAATCAAGAGAAATGAACAGGAAATATCGAATTATATTAACAAAAGAACAGCGTAAGAAAAAAAAATTAATAAATCTGTTCTTAATAGCTTCACTACTACAGACTGGTGCTTTTTTTAAAGTAGAGATTGGAAATAATAAATACACTTACTCTGTTCAACTAATTTCTCTTATGAGCAGGAAACAATTTAAGAAATTCTATGAATTTTTATGAATACGTCTTTTTGCCGGGAAATCTACAAAAAGAACAATAAATCACAAAGAATTCCATTAGAATGGGAAGCTAATGTAAAAATGAAAAGCGGTTAAATAAAAACAAACAATTCAAAAATCTCGGGCAGTTGTTTTCAGATTTGTATTTTAATTTTCTGTTTAGATGAAATTCTCAAGCAGACGATTTTAAACAGAATAAAATAATTGCTCCTTTATGAAAATAATTAATTTTTATTAAAATAATTATTTTATTTGAATAAATAATTATTTTTATTAATATAATCTTTTCATTAGAATAAATAATTACCCTAAATGAAACAAAAAAGCACTGTGCATGCTTGAATTTCAGCTCCAATTGAGACCTCGCAATGAATGAATTTTCCGCATGAGTTGGGAGAACGCTATACAGAACAGAATTTTTTTCATTTCCATTAATATACTTTATTTTAATTCAAAAGTACCTCATAAGGAATCCGAAAGATCGATTAGTTAACAATGTTTGGTTTTAATTGCATCAGCACTAAGAAAATAAACTATCGTTTGAAATAATTGGTCGGAAATATGCTAAGCCTAACCCCATTCGAGTGTGAAAACAAAGCAAATCGAAGTCTTTCTCATTTAGCGGCGGAGGAGAGTTTTGGCGGAAAAGTTAGTTTTTAAATAATTAAAAAATGAACCGCTCAATTGACCGGAATAAAAATTAGCCTGTGTTCTTCTGTAGACTATAATCTATCTCAGTGTTAAATTTCATCCCATTTCCTGCAGCCGTTCTGGCGTGATTGAATCACATCATGAAACCATCCATCCATCCAAACTTTCACATTTATTATAGTAGCATAGATTGCGAAATCAGGAGAAAAGTTGAAACATTAATCTATATATTAGAAAGATTGATTCTCATTATAAGATATTTTAAGTATGAATCAATGTTAATACAATAAATATTTAATAACTGATATACTTGGAAATTTAGAAAAAAAAAACTTGGATGCTACAAAAAAATTGTCGCAAAATTTGGAAATATTTATATTTGTCATGAAATGTCTCAGATAGATCTGAAACATTTAAATTCTAGGTCGAAAATTGCGCAATTTAGACGTGTTTTACATAAAAGAAGTTTTCAAGGTTTTGGCGACTTTTGGCGAGATTTGGTGAAAAATAGATAACTCTGGTTAGATTCCATCATTTAAGCTCTAGGACCATTACTAAATGAGTTAGCCTAGAGCCTTCCAGATTCTACAGAGAGGCCCAGATTTTCCCGCCAAGTCAGATATAAATACCACCTATTCTATTGACAATGATGATTAGAGAGCAGCGAAGACTCGAGTGTTAGTCCAGTGCACAGACGATGTGTAAGGTATTAGAGACCTCTGAGTGTGGTGGCTGTTTCCTGTTGTATGAGCTGAATTGGAACGGCGAATTGTGACTCGCAACTGCTGTTCCTCCCTGCATCTTCTGGAGATTTCTTCGAATAATTGTCTTGCGATTATCGAGATATTGTTTTATCCTCTCTCGATCTACAAGTGCTACTAAGCACCAAGAATATTGTGTAAATTAGATATAATTATTGTAAAAATGTATGAATTTTTGTGTAAATATTGTGAATATTTTAAATAGTTTAGTTGTATAAAATTAATTGCAACGAATCGCTTGTCAGCGAGAAAAGATCGTTCTAAAGGGAATTACAACAGACGATCACCATCTATGACTAATTTGGTGATGCAGGTGTGCTGGCGACGTAATGAGGTCGCTAAAGGTTTTTACTACACGCTAAAATGTGTTGTAGAGGCTCAGAAATAAAGATTTGTTCTCTAGAGAAGGTTGGGGAAAGTTCCACAGTTGTCTGGAACGAGCAAGCCATTTCAGTGTTTACCCTGTCCACTTTAATGGGAGGCTATTTAAAGGATTTGGCTGAAGGAGGGGAATCAGATCAGTTCGGACAGAGAGCTACGTTAGTTGGTTTAGCTTGTAAGAGCGTCATTTATCTCCTTAATGTGCGTTCTATAGCTTTGATATTAAATGAAATGAAAAGATCAAGCAGAGTTTTTTCGCTATGAATTTGTAGTTGTGCTGCGTATATTTAATACAAGTTTTGATAGACAATAAAGTCTGCATCTTTGCATCGATCTTGTGTGAAAAATTTTCGTAACAATATATTCTAAAAAGATTTTGATTAGGAGAAAGGATTGTAATAGATTCTTCTTAATTTCTTCTTTCCAGATAAAAATTGAGTATTAGTTAAGATATTACGAAAATATACTACAGTTAAAATGATAAATTCAGATAAAACTCTTGTGGACAGGCAAGAAATATGAAGATATAAAGAATAAAATGTAATTGAATTTCCTCGATATTTTTTAAAACTCTGTGTATCGTGAGTAAAGATTTACAAAAATGTCCATATTTATTATTTCAATTGATAGACTTTTACAAATTATTTTTTATTAATATTATAATTAATTTCAAAATTCAAAATAAAAAAAAATAGATATTTAAAAAAATAAGAACATGTTTTAATTCCTCTCAACTCCCGAAATTAAGCTCATTAAGTAAAAATAATTCAAACATTTCTTGAATGTTATTCACAGCTTATTTCTCAATGCCATTTTATCATCATTGGATTTTATAAATTTTTTAAAAATAAAAGTGAAGAAAGTAATTCCATTGGAGTTATTCTCGCAAAATAGTTAAATATAATTATTTTAAGATTTACCTTGGAAAAAAGAACTGAGAGCCTAACCTATTTCCTGATGGGCCATTTGGATTTATTTTTGTATATAAACACTCTACCTTTACCTTTTTATTTCAAGAGCTCAAATCTATCGAGTAAAATTTCCGAATTCAACTTTCGAAAATAAGGGCAGCAGAAATGTTGAAGTGTGTTTGGAGGAGATTACCAGAAGACGTTTACATTTCGTTTTCCCTGGGGGCACCTTAAACACATGAATGAACTTTTTTATGGTGCCAAACAATGTTCTTTCTTTCTTTTTTCTTTTATCTTTGCGTCAAGAAATGGAAAAAAATAATGGTTTTAAACGCGAAACATTAAAAGATGTTACACATCGAGGTTTTAAGAAGCCCTTCCTAGCGTACGGTTTCATAAAAAGTAATAAAAAAAGTACTAAAAGAAAAGACAAACGCAGTATAATCAATCATTCTTAACACTAAAATTCGGTATTTGCGTTTATTTACGACCTCCTTATTGACGATTAAATAATAAAATTTCATAAGGATATTAATTAGAATGAAATAATAACAATTAATTAACTAAAACATTATATTGGCATTAAATTTTCCAAATAAGGAGAATTTAAAAAAATAATAATGTATTTGATATAAATATACGAAAATGAGAAATAGATTTCAATCGACTTGCAAATGCGAATTCAAAGAAATAAGTATGAAATTTGTAAATATTTATCAAAAAGCTTTGAAGGCACTCACATTATAGTCTATATACATAAAACCAAACACCTTAGATGATTAAACTGCTCATCGGTAATGTGGTAATGTTTGTTGCGCCTAGGTTTGATTCAAATACCTACTTAAGTCAACAAAATGTTTTTTTATTTCAGTTACTTTTTAGTAAATAATTACAATTAATATAGAAAATTTATAGATTTTCTAAAAAATTGATCACGCATTCTTCACCTTCACGTGAAAAATAACTGAAATCCTCGGATTTTACCGATCGAGCTACTGCCGAATAATTCCAATTTCATATATATATATATATATATATATATGAAATTGGAA
>JAOUZG010016477.1:107000-120072 GCA_026289955.1 Argiope argentata | reverse complement strand
ACACACACACACACACACACACACACACACACACACACACACACAATCTCGAAAATAGCAGCTAACATTAAGACAGAGCAATATTTTGCGAAAAATTATTGCAAAAACGAATATTATTATAATAATTCAAAATTCACAAACTTTTATTTTTTTATTTTTAAATATAAAAACTGCCTCTATAAAAGTTAGATAAATCCCTTTATTATAAATAAAAAAGAGTCAAAAACAAATATCTAAGTTGAGGAAACAAAATACATATATACAAATAATCCCGTGACAAAACTTGCTTCAAAATAATAGCTGAATGGGAAAAAGTACGAGTTATCTTCAAATCCTCTTTTCTAATTACATCAAATTAACTGTCCATCAATTTTAATTCCACAATAATACCTCAAGATATTAAGCAATTATTTTCTGAATGTCATCCTTAACAAAATGTTAAGCCAAGTTCTCGATTTTAAATCTCATTTTAAACAAAGTTCTCTCTCAGATAACAGAAACAAACGAAAAGGACCCACATACATTTAGAAGGTACCAAAACAAGAATATACAAAAGACAAGTGTTTCAAATAATCCGATTACATTGACGATAAAATTGTTATCTTATATCTGGATGCATTTAACTGTTGTCAGCTCCAAAGGCGAAGTAATTTAATGCGACATGCGTCAACAATTTCTCTTTTAAGAGCAGCAGAGTTTTAAGAATGCTGTTTAAAGCAGATAATGACCTGGCACTATATTTTGATCATATTCTTCCTGCATCAACAGCAATAAAACTGATGTTTTAAAGACAAAATAATATAACCTTTCATAAATTTTATGTTGATATTTTATACTGTAACCCTTCTTCTAACGTCAAAAATTATTTTAAATTGCCGAAATAATGGATATGCAAAATAGAATATTTACAAATTACCATAAGAATCCGCATATATAGAAAATACCGATTTTCACTTTTGTCAAAACATAATTGCACTAATAATATAACAGTATTTTTTATAGATTATGTATTAAACCAATTCCTGAAAAATCAAAATTCTTCAAGAAAACCTCACACCATATATATTAGCCAGTTTTCTTAAGTAACAAAGTGAAATTGTCTATTACCGATAGTGCTGCATTTCTTATATCGTGTATACTTATTTTTATTAATTTATTCAATTCAAATAAAGTAAAGAATTATTTAATTACTTTTTGAGTTTAACATTGAATATTTTCGTTCTAATAAAATAGTCCGATTGTTCAATAAGGCATCATTGATTTAACGAACAATAAAGAAAAATAAAGAAGAGGAAAATTATAAACAAAAGCAATAAAATAAAATGCACTTGTGTTTCTTTTTTGATTTCTACTATTAGTTCGCATTTTCTCAATATAAATCATAGTCAACTTTTTAATCGTTAATAAAATACTTTTTATTCATCCTCTTAAGTTCAACTACATTTTTTATACCTTAAAGTGGATGATACTTGAAATTAATACGGTTTTTTCAAATATCAGTTCATCAACTAAATTTAATTAACTTTCAAGACTCAAAATTGAGTTTGAGCAGTTTTTAATGAAAACTGAGATCAAAAGTAGCTCAATCGGTAAAATGCGAGGTTTTCGATATTTTACAATTCGATTTTTCGATGAATACAAATTTAGGACTTGCAAAAATCAATCATTTTTTGACAAATTATTTATATCAATCGCAATTATTTAGTATAAAAAAACTAAAATAAAATGTTTCTTTCTTGACCTAAGTAGGAATTGGCTTAATTTTTTATTACATTATTACATTATATTACTTGTTATTTATTTGTTTGAAACTGAACAGGGTAGAACATACAGTTTTTATAATTTTGGCATTTAACAACTCTAGGAGATTGGAAAAATAGAAACCTTAAGGAATTTAATTTTATTATTTAATAAAAAAATTAATTAAAAGAAAGCTACACTTCGGTTTTTATTGTATACTAGCCGGCCTTTGGCGACCAGTCGGTTCGCCAGTATTAATGCTCGCTAAAATTTTCATATAATATTTTATGTAGCTGTGTCTCATAACATGTTTTTCGCCTAAATATTTTTAAACCAAACAAATTTTGATAATCATATAATTCATTTATAGTATTATTTAGAATAATTTTCTTCAGATATTCTGTTCATTGTACTACTCATATTTCTCTTTCTATCCGAGCAATGATTGTCCCGGAATTGATATTTTACTTACATAGTGGAGGGAAAGGTCTAAATTTCTACGTTTTTATAGAATAATGAGATTCAAATTTTCAAAAATGTAAACACACTAAACAAATAAAGACACAATTGGTTTTCGAGAGATGCAAAAGCTTAAAAACAGCTTGGAAAATGCCTCGCACAGAAGAAATAATGGTGACACACAAACACCATTCTCTTCTCTTCTTTCTTTTTTTTTCTTCCTTGCCCAGACTTTATTTTGAGCAGGCATAAATTAAATATCCATACAGACTATTAATACAGACTAATTAATATCCATAAAAGCAACTATTTTCTTTCTTTTTTAAACATCCCGTTATCTATGAATGAAAACCAACTGGCTTCGCATATTTCTTTCTAAACAAATCATAATTTATTACTTCCTGCTATCTAACTCTGTTGGTTTGGGGGAAGGAAATGAAGATTTTTGGCGGGAAAGTAAGAAAAGTGTCATTTTAACTATTTCCCACGCAGTTTTTTCATTTTTTCTCTCCATAAGAACCATCATCGTGTCATAACGAAAATATTTTTAAAAAATTAGCTGAATCGGTCAAACCATTCTCCAGTTTTGAACTTAGCAACGCATTTCGAGTTCCATTTTTATTAATATAGATAGAATTTTTATGTATGGAAGCTATAATACAAGTGCTTATATTTTATTTATTAATGTATAGAAAAATCTCCTGCTACAATAAGTATTTTAATTCATTTCCCCCTTTTTTTTACATTTGGTTTTTCACTTATGAACCCTTATAAATATTAATTTCGTTATGCGTACTTTTTCGTAAAATCTAATGAAGTGAACGATTCTTCAAAATGAATTTCCTTAACCAGTAATGTAATTCCCATGCAAACATAACGTAGCCACACCATAATGTAATCACCATAGCCACATTATAACGCAATCACCAAAACCACATCATAATTTAACTACCATAACCACATCATAACGTAATAGTCGTAACCACACTTTAATGTAATAACCATCATCATACTTTAATGAAATCCCAATATAATCAAAATGAACACATTATTATGTATATTAAAAAGCTTGGTTATAATCCAAAATATTTGAAATTTAAATCTACATTAAAAATTTTAATTCATTTTAAAGAATAAAATTCAAAGCAATACATATTAAATAATCTAAATACATAAAAATGAAAATTCAAAAGCATTTCAGATATCCCAAATTGTTTTCTTACCTTAATTTTTCTCCTAAAATCTTACTCACAAATTTTCCGAATTACAAATTTGAAAACTCTGTAATAGTTTATTTTAATGTATAGTGTTTTAAATTAAAAATTATTTCCCATTGATAGGATTACTTTTTCCTTAATATTATTATTTATAATGAATGAAAACCGTTTAAATAATCTAAAATATTTCCTAAGAGATTTTTACTAACAAAGTTACATACGATATTTTTTAAAATCTATGTAAATATTTTCATGAAAATTATTAGTCTTCCTTAAATTAAAACTCGTTTAGCAGAATTTTTATTTTTTCGACAACTTACAAGAATTTATAAGCCGTTTCGTTCAAAATATATAATTTAACTTTAATTTAAAAATCTATCGCAGATAGGCAAACTTTTTTGCTTATTTAGTGTTGGCATCATAATATTTTTTAAAGTAGAAATACATATAAATATTTAAGAAAATGCAGGAATATTTTAATTCCATTTAATGTTATTTCGTTAAATAAAATTATTTCGTTTAATACCACCATAAACTTATAAATATTTTAATTATCAAAGAATTCTGACAATTATTTAGCTCTAGAAAAATTATTATTCCTAATAATAAAAGAATTCCAGTGCAGTTATTTCCGAGAAATAGTTAAATAAAATTTTGTTAAAGCCGAAGCCTTGGAAAAGAAACTCAGAACTGTTTTTTTTTTCGTAATGGACCATTTAAAGTTATTTTTAGATATGAACAACATTCTTCTGATGTCGTTTTTATTTCAAGAGTTCAAAACTATCGAGTGCAATATCCGAATTCAATTTCTGAAAATAAGGTCAGCAATGTTGGCAGAGTGTTCCGAGGAGATTACCGGGGGATTTTTTACATTTCGTTTTCACAGGATGCATCTTAAACGTAAGAATGATCTTTTTTTATTGAGCCAAACAATGTTCTATTTTTTTTTTTACTTTTATACTTCAGAAAATGTGAAAAAACCATCTAAAAAGTGGTACTTTAAAGGATAGTACTTAAATGAAGTTTTAAAGCCCCTTTAAGAGCGTTAAGTATAGATATAAATTTTGATGTTAAAACGAAAAAAACAAAAAAACAAATATAATAAACACATATTTTTAATAGCAACTTCTGTTCTTGCGATTGTTTATTTGCTTATTATCAACAATTTAAAAAATCTGTAATAAATAAATTATAAATTTTCATGAGCAATGTGCTTAAGAGGAAATAATTATAGTTAATTTATTAAAAATAATATTAGAATTCCATTATAGTTAAAAAGGATGCATACAAAGTATTAAAAACTTATGATTATGCATTTAATATTGAATTATTTGTGAGAAGAAAAAACTGAGTTTGGAAAAAATTTAGTTTTTCTAAAAGGGATCCTAAGTGAAACATTAATCTTTATCAGCCAGCTTCATAGCTTATATATTTAAAATAAGCTGCATTTGATGAATAACTGGTTTATAGATAATATATGTTGAGCTTGAGTTTTTAGATTTTATTTTACATAACTTAATTCAGCTATATATTTCTAGTAAAAATGGATATTTTCCAACATCAGATTGTGAAAAATATAAAATAAATCCTAATCAAAATCTTCCCTATTTTAATACCCCTTATTTCTTATAAAAACTTCTCAGATTTTAAACAAAGAGTTTCCGCTCTTAGCTTTCAACAACGGTGGAAAATAAAGCCATTTAACTCTTGGCTCTATGATAGATTCTCTCAGATATAATTTTAGATGATGTATCATTTTGACGTTTCATGTTTTTATTTTTTAAAAATTTTGATTGCTAAAAACACTTACAGTGTAGTCAAAAGATGTAAATTGATTTTTCATGGAAATTCAATCCAAAATAATTATAAATATTGGTTTTTTGTTGTAGTAAACAAGTTCTCGCATTAGATGAATAATTATCCATCGAGTTACTTTACAGAATGCAAAGGGTTAATATTTGACGAAAAGTTGAAAACGATTTGTTTTCAGACAGACCGCAGAAAATGTTATCATGAAATGTACTTAAAATATCTTTAAAAATAAATCTAAGCTAAAAATTGTTATTGGAAATAAATTGAAATACTTTTCCGTTATTCAGGCATTAGTGAAAGTTTGCCAAATAATGTTGAATTTTAGATATTTTAAAGAGAAATATCGTCAAATAATATATAATACCGCCAAATTTCGCTGGTGATTATTCGCTGGAGCCCGGAGATTGGAAAAATATTTAAATTGGTATTCTCGAAAAGACTTTTAGTGTGTAAAACTCATCGGGTAAATTAATAATTTTGGATGTAAAAGGATGCAAAGGATGATGAAATTTGACTCAATTTTTAATCCCATTCTAAAGTTTATATCCCCCATTGTCCAAAGTTTATCTGTCGCAACTTTGGTAATTGTAGATTAAAATGGGTATTTATATAGCAACGATACCTACACATTCAACATTATTGTTAGTTGTTAGAAACGTCAGTACTAAACATTCTATGCTCCTAGTTAAACCATAAATCAACCTTTTTAGGAGAAATCTGAAAAATTCATCGTTACAATTTATTTTGGGAGGAGAAAGATTTCACATAGGTTATCTGCAACAACGGTTGTTCGTATTTCGAAATTTTTTAATTTATATAAAAGTCAGGATTAATTATCAATACAATTATAATTGTAACGTTTTGGCCGGGGCTACTGGTGAGTTGGGCCGAAATCAAACCAGGTCTTAGAGAAATAAAAATCTATTTATTTCCAGCTATAATGCACATATATCTTTTGCACAATTACACCTTCCTGATTAAATGGGTTACGAACACACAGGCAATTACGTTCAGAGTTCCGCTGGGGAAAGGTGCTGTGCCTCCAATAGTAAGGTAGTCTCTCTCGTAGGTGAAGAGATAAGACGGAGTTCTTGAAACTCCCGCAAGATCTGGCCCGAGGTTCGGGATTCTCTGCTTGTCGATTAACCTGCTGGGTTTTGTAGAGCGTAAGGTGATGAACTGGCTGGAAGAGCAACTCAGGAGACATCTGTTCAACTAATTGGAGGTATTTCCAAAGCTCGGATGAGCTTCACACTTCAGACGAGACGCTGAATGGTACCAAGGGCTCCGATGAACTCCACGTGGGCTCGGCTACAGGGCGAGGCGGCCTACGTACCTTCCAAATTCTCTTCTGAGAATTTTCCACAGAATTCCAAGTTGAATCCTCCCTCCAAACACCAGCTGTTGCTTCGCCAGTCTCCTCCGGCTCTCCCTGTCTCCCCTTTTTATCCCGGTCTCAAAAACCGGCCTTCGATGGCAAATGACCAATCAGCATTATTCTCAACCTTTTTGGTCATCTGACCCAAATTACCTCTCCAATCACAAGAGAGGGGGAAACGGCGTCTAGCAAGAAGACGTCTTGATGCCGTCTAGCCTGCAATCTCCACCTTCCACAAATTCCTCCGTTATCTATAGTTGCTTTCCCGTGGGAATTAATTTGATACATTCCTCCTTATCTATCCGAAAACGTCAGAATATGTTTACAAAATCCCAATAGCATTTTATTTACGAAAGATTTCACAAATAATACATTAAAAGTGCCCATAGTAAAAAAAAGACAAATTTTGCCATTTAAATTTGTCATTTCGCAAGCAGAATTATTCATTTAGCATGAATCATATTTACTGTTTAAATTAGAAATTATACAGACTATCATCTCCAGGATTTGGTAGTGATTCAAAGATGATGTTAAAGGGAGTAGACGTTACAGCACAGGTCACCCCCCGTGTTGCAACGACTAATGAGGACTGTTATTTTGCAGTTACTTCCAAAAGAAATCATTTGATATCATTAACATGAGTTTTTAAAATTTAATTCCAGTCTATTGAGAAATGTTTATTTTTTTCAACTGCTGCCCGTGCTTAGGTTAAGGTTTAAAAAATACGAATAATAATAACATGATTACCAGCTCACAATGAAGATGAATGTGTGTGTGTGTGTGTATCGGAACTCAACAAGAAATGTCGTTTGACTTAGATAAAGCAAATTTAGAACGGATAGCATGAATGTGGGATTACCTATGGGAGCAATTTGTTCATAAATTTCCTAAATATTATTAAAAATTAGTTGAATTTGGTAATTTTCTACATTAAAGTCTGAAAATATTATGTATAAAAGAAAATTTTATACCGATTGGATATAATTGAATATTTATCTTTTTAATGTTATCTGTAAAATAATTTTGTATTATATTATTGCCCCACAATTCAAACTAATTTCATTGCTTCCTTACATATCACATAGCTTGATTTTTTTGAGAGGCAGAAAACCGAGAAAGAAATATTGATTTTAATTTATCCCTAAATTACATGAAGTGATGTTACACCTCGAAACTTTAGAGTTTATATTAGACGTTTTGATTTTAAATGAGACCGTGATCTCACAAAACTCTTTGGATAATTTTCCGTTAGCCAGGCACCAGCAGAAAATCGCCAAATAATGTAGAATTTCGCCAAGTTTCTATGGAATTTTTTCGCTGACGCCCAGCTAGAGGAACAGTACCACTCTTTGGGTTAGAAAGACCCAGTTACACCAAAAGTATATCTTTAGTTATAATAAAGCACAATGTGTGTGTGCTGGCGCTCTACAGACCAGAGAGTTCGACCTACAGCTACCAAATTTGGTAAATGTATACCTTGGGTGCCGGGAATGTGCAACTCGGAGCACTTTTTTTAAAGTTTTAATTAATATTTTAATTAATTAAAAAATAAGCTAAATAACAACGTTTTTTCGCTATAACTTCTGAAAATATCACAACACAAAATTGATTTTTCCATTACGTTCAAGCTCAACAATTTAGCTTTTTAATGATACTAATGTTTTGACCGACGAATTAAAACTCTATTTTTAATGATTTTTTAAACATGTAATTTAATCGTTTTTTTTTCAGCAATTTATTACGCAAAAATAAAATAAAAATAATATTTTATCTTCTCGAGGATCTCAAAAAAAAAATCAGCTTTTAATAAAATGTTACCATTACAGTTTCAGAAGTTCTTATTTAAAAAAAGTTTATTACTACCAAAATAAAACAGAAAAATACAATTTTCATCACGTGATTATATGAAATGAAGCAAATATGAAATGAGATATTTTTTAAACAATAAATGCAAGAGAAATTTTTCTTGATCGTTTGCAGTATCAAAATTAACAATTCCATTAAATAATTAAAGTAAATAAAAATACAAAGTAAAAATATATTCCAAAAGTGCGACAGTAAAAACTGAAAAAGAATTTTTAGAAAAGCACCAAACGATAATCTTCTGAGAGCGAGATTAATTATTTAAAAATAAGAAATCTTAAACGAACTTTAAAAATGACGTCATTTCAAAGAAATGACGAACAAAAAGCAATTGATAATCAGTAGTAGTAAAATATTTTTGCATTTTTTTTTTAATTTTTAAAACAATAAGACATATTTTGAACTGTTACTTTTACTTATGTGAAGAAGATATATTGTGGAAATCAAAGAATTCTCCTTAGTGATTGTAATTTATCTTCGAATTTCAATAAATCATGCGAAATAAAAACACATCTCCTTTCAACGAAGCATACGTAATATTAAAACTATTCTTTTAAAAGAAGGTCAGCTATTTGAAAACGCATCTTCTTTCAAACAAAAATATATAATTATTCATAATGCAAAATTTGTAAAAGCAGATGAAAATATTTTTTATTCTCATATTTTGGAGACATCAAAACTTTCTAACCAAAATAATATCATGTTCTCTCACGAGAAAAAAATAAATCAACTATCATTCCAAATTAAACTTATAAAAATGTCATTTTCGGCATGTGCCTGCATATGATGAAACAAATATGAAACATGATATTTTTGGAAAATAAATGGATGGAAACGTTTTCTATGATATTTTACTATACATATATTACTAATCCAACTAAACAGTTTTATTTAAAGCAAATATGACTTAACATCTACAAGGCATCTTATGTAATCGCAGCCCAACAATAAATTTGTTAACTTTTTGTGATAGACATACTTCTCTTAACAAATGGTCTAAGTGAAATATATAATTAGTAGATTGAGGGAAAAAATGCTGATGAATTACGACTTTTAAATTTTTACATATATCATCTGCTGTGTGGATGATATTTAACAAAATATTCTAGAGACAATAGGGCCCTAAAATAAAAAAAAGGCACTACAATCAACAAAATTATTCATCAAAGCTGATCGATCTATGAAAATTTCAATATTACTATTCGATAAAAGCTGGCCATTTTAGATCACTTTATCAAGATCTCAAAGAAGCCAATAAGAGTTACTCAAGAATAATTGGTTTAGTTTATGATAATAATGATTGTTCTAAACTTGCAATATCCAGAACTGAATAAATCAGCTAGATTTGAAGAAGATAGAAATGCTTATTTATTTATTTGGAAGTTGAAATATTAAAAATATTTTACAGAATAGGAATCTATAAGAAAAAAGGAATTTAAACCATAATTTTTTGAAATATATTTATAGACCTTAAAAAATATTATTGAGAGCATTTATAACATCTAAAAAAATTTAAAACTGATTGTTTCCTTTAATCTGTGAAATGTTTGCTGAATAATTCCTTGAGAACTTATAAATTATAAAAAAAAAATTATATTGTTTCAATTTCTGTGGTGAACATAAAACTTCAATGTCGGACTACTCTGCTTTCATTTTTTAGTTTTATTTAAAGACATGCTTAGATTTGGTAAAGAGGTCTTTATATTAATTAAAGTTTCATCATTTTCAATTTAATTTGAAAGTGAATTTTACGTGCACTGATAGAAAATCAGAGAGAGATGCGGACTTCAAAGATAGGACTGCTTATGGCCTACATATTAGTATAAGTGAATTACATGATTATCGAAATTTAAAGCTTAAAAATATTTTGCTGAAAGACTTATTATGAGACTAAGTTATATAAAAAAATTGATTCAACCCTTTTGTCGGCATTAATACTGGCGAACCGACTGGTCGCCAAAGGTTTCTAGTGCTTATATATGATTATAAAAACCAATAATTTTTTTTAAAAAAACCATTGGCAATTAGAAGATATATTAAACGAGTAGTTACATTTTTAAATAAACATGATGACATTGAATTTAATTCCATTAAATTTTGATACAATTATAATTAATGCCATTTGTATCATTAAATATGTAGTGAAAAGAAATGAAAAAGTATTTTAGTTATATAAAAAAAATTGATTCAACCCATTTGTCGGTATTAATACTAGCGCACCGACTGGTCGCCAAAGGCGGCTAGTTTTAAAATAAAATAACTTGATACCTATCAATTTGGTGTAATCATTGACATTATATCTAAGAGATTTACTTGAAATTAGATAAGAATAAAATTCTTGGTGAGAGGGAAGAATCTGAATAAAATAAAGAGGTTTCCTCAATGTCCCTCTCTTAATAGCCATGAAAATAAGATAGTAGTCGTAATTATTTAAATATTATAGAAATACTTGCGTAATTGAATTTAAGCAATAAGTAATTGTTGTTCGGAGGTTTGCTTTTATCATACGCGATAAATCTAATAATTTGATTTGTGCCGCTGTTTGATAATTAAAATTATTACATTCTTTATGTAAGAATAGCATATTTTTTATATTTTTTTTATCACTCAGTGTAAATGCAGGATTGATATTCTCAACTTAACTATAATTTTTTTTTTGAACATAGCCTTCAGATATTCATTACAAATGTCTCATTCCTCAATAAGAATAATAATTGTTATGGAACTTTCACTTGTGAGCCCACAAGTTGACGTGTCTACATTGTGGTTGTGTGGAGACGCACGGTCAACAGGTATAGGGGGCAAACAAAGACTTTATTAAGACGATGTCACTGACAAGCAGACAGATTCACGGTCGGAGACGTACACAAGCTGTACGTAACAGCACAACGCAATATATCAACGATAAGATAGTCGAAGCCCTCAAGGAGAGAGAGCTCGTTCAACTAATAACAAGAGGTACTAAAAACACTGTCTTCAGCGACATGTGGGTTGAGTTGATCGGGCACCTAGCCCCGGCAGGGGCTTTTCCCCGGTAATAAGAACCTTTCTTTCGATCTTTCCCATGGCCGTCTTTAACGCAATCTGAAGTTGGATTGGAGGCCGGATATTTTTGTGTACATAGTTTTATGAGATGGTTGTGTGGTGTGGTGTGTCTTAGGACTCAAATGGGTGTAGGATGATGGGATATGCTGCCGTTTGACTTACAATATTTAAGTCTCCAGATGTACCATAATGTTGAGATAGTTATAATTTTAATAGAATTTAAATCAATAAGATGGGGAGGAGGTGTGGATTAAATTTAAAGTAGGCTGTTACGGGGTCTTTTGGAATTTGCTTTTCGGAGGTATTTGGGTTATTTACTATTATCTTATTTTCACCATTACCATGTTTTTAAAGAAGTTTGATGCTATTTTTTTCAATAAATTGTTGGGACTGCCGGCATTTTGTAGTACCCGGGAGGCGGACAGAGCAGTTTCTTCACCTATCAGGCGTATCTTGATTTCTAATGGAAAAATCATTAAAATTCTCGAAGTTTCTAGCATTTCCTATTTTGCCGCCAGTATCATCAAATTAGTCACCAAATCGCCAAATGGTGGCCAGGTTTGTCACCAAGGTCTAGAATTACTGGCACGGTAACAGAGCAGTATCCAATAGAGATGTTTGTAAATCGGTCTTTATGTTGATAGAACTAATCGTGCTGGGAATCAGAGTTACAGGTGTATAACCATATTTTTTCTTTAATCACGACACCCACTCACCAGCATTTTGTCGCCAAATCGCCAGCATTTCGAGAGAGATTAATGGGAAATCCATCACTTCTGAGGATTTCCAGGAAGCGCTAATTGTTCACTCAGGGGAATGCGTCTTCCTTCGGGGTGAAATTAAAATTCCTCAGTCTACTAAGTCACTCGAGAGGGAAATCCTTAAGCAATCTTCGAATCAAGGTCAGCCTTCCCTTTCAACTTCATTCCATCTTATGGCTTTCACCGTAAGCGTCTTTAACCCATCTTCTCTACTGGAGATTTTTAGTAATATTTTAATAAACTTGAAGTTGTTGTTGTTGTTGTGTCAAATGACACTTGTCATGGACAAGCCCGCTGCTGACCCAGCAGCAGATTAAGCTGAATGAAGCGTCTCTTGTATTTGAGTAGCGCCAACTAGGGCCAAGAGTACGACTTTGCTACCCACTAACCCCATTCGCTTGCACAAACCCTTTTTACAGGGGGGCACATTCACACATCTCACAGATAGCACATAGAAGAACAACCATGCCCGAACCGGGACTCGAACCCGGGACTTCCAGAACACGAGCAAGACGTGCTACCTCTGTGCCAGCAAGCCGGCAAACTTGAAGTAAAGATTTAATAATCATCAGTTGAATATAAAATTGCTCTGATTGCATTTTATTTTCAGAGTTGAATTAATTTCATAAAATTTATAACCAATAAAAGCATGGTCTATTAAAAAAAACTTTTAGCTTTAGTGTGCGAAATATGCATGCAAAAACCAGCGCAATCGTCAAAAGATTGAATCAATGAAATTTCAAGAATTTTTATATTTACGTCTCATTAAATTCAAAATGATGAATCGACGAAACTTC
>JAOUZG010016477.1:86062-97000 GCA_026289955.1 Argiope argentata | reverse complement strand
TCGCATTAACCCTTACTTGGAAAGGCGAAAATTTAAGATTTAACTGGTGAGGAATTAGGGATTGAGGACTTTCTTTTACACTCAAATAAAATTTTCTAATGAAAGTATTAGTATGAAAATTAACATATATATTCTTCAAATATTTTTCTTGATATATAAATATGTTTGAGAAATTTTCAAAATATATTATAGTTGAAAGAAAAATAGCTTTTGAACTTTGTTTCTGAATTGCGTTTGAACATATATTTCCTTCTTAAACTTCATGCTACCAAAAGTCCATTCTTAGAGGTTTGGGGTGCCGCAAATCCCCAGTTAAGGTTTAAGTTTTTCGTATGGCTCTCACCGTTTTACAATTAAAATTTCTGTTTTGCACCATTAAGTTGTGTCTTCTAATGTCAAAAATGTCTCGAAAATTCGTTATTAAATTATTGCTTTCCATGAAATGAAATTTTACTACGCAATGTGCGCAAAATCAATTACTAGAATAGCTCTATAAATAATATTTTTACTCTTTGTTGCTGACTTATATATTATGCCGTCACATCTTAAACCTATGCATAAAAATTAGTAATTAAATAAGAGAATTTGTATAAAAATGCCACTGACATTTTCCTAATCAATTAATAGAATATTCCTTAAAATATATTATTTTTATTGAATAAATATGAATTATAATACTTTTTCTTTACCATACTTATGTTTATGTTTAGTAAAAGCAAATTATAATAGTTATTTTAAATATACAACCGTGACTTGTTTAATCTATCTATTCCAATAAAGAAAAACAAAAACCAAACAAGAATAATAATGAAGTTGATAAAAACTTCATCTCATATTAGATTTGTTTCTACTATAGAGAAAATTTCATTTCCAATGTAATCGCGTACAAGTTTTGAATAAATTAATTTCTAATGACATAAAAAGGAATTTCTATGTATTTTTATCAACGAACGTAAAATTTTCGAGCTTGATTTTATTCTGGTTTTACTCCATAATTTAGATAATTGCATTATGAGAACTGACTTGCATTTTATATGAAACGAATTAAGACTTAACCTTTTTTTTTTTCACTTCTAATAAGAAATTCTTTAGGAGGAATTACGAAATAATAATTAAGTTTCAACACTTCAAACAGCCGAAGACAAATATTTGCCTTTTTTTATGCCTTGAATGAGATAATTCAGAAAAAAAAAGGAAAAATATATTTTTTATTCTACATCGTTTTCCGTAACTTCCATGGAAACTATAATACAGTGATGGAACAAAAGTCTAGATAAAATTCAAATAGAATCGTTACGTTCTGTAAGCATAAAAAAAAGAATCGATTCCAAGTCTCCCGACGAGACTGTTTCGACATTTCTCGAAGTATAAAAACAACTTTTCGTCTTCGTCAGAAGTGTTTAGCATTCAAGGGCGAGCTTGGATGAAAAGTTAATACGCATACACACAAGTTGAAAAAATAACACATTTTTATTTTGAATACAGGATTCAGATGCATATAAACTGCTGAAATCGGAATAATAGTTTTTATATTTTGGTTCGATAAGCTTTGAAAATAGCAGACGATTTTTATTCTATAAATTTTTCGCTGAGAGGCAATGCGCTGATTCTGGAATTATTGAAAATGAAAATAGAAAATATCAATTTTTTTTCACTAAAATTCTACGATGAATTCGAACTAAGTAAGAGATGAGAACTGTATTTGAAGATAAAAGTTTTTACCTCTTATCTTAATGAAATGAATGATTCTTTAATTACAGATATCAGTAATCTTTAATTTTCAGAAAATAGAAAATAATAATTGTTAATTCGAGAAACGTTTTAAATGGTTAGGAAATTAAATTGTTTTGTCGTCTTATAGGTTAAAATGATTATTAAAAATTGTAAAGATTAATTTTTCTTATAGTTCCTCAGTATTATTATTTATATTAAAACGTCATTATCTTTTTCATGAATTGTTTGAATTGAAAAAATGTTTCGCTTGTTTGTTACCATACTGAAAGAGTTATGAGTCTTTAAATTTAAATAAGATTATCTTTCAAGAATTTTACGATTTCAGTGTTATCTTAGGGAATCAAGAGGTGGCATTTCATTGAAGTTTCTAATATTTTGGATTAAGATGTTATTGGTAAAATTGAACTTTGTTTAAAAAGCGATTTGTGGAGACTTTCGTAATAAATTTGATAAAAATGACGAATAAATATTTTGATTTTGTTGTTTTTCAGCATTTCATTTATTGACTGAAGCATCTTAAAATACAGTTTTTATGTCATTTAGAGCAATGCTTTCAATTAAATTTTTGTGGTACATTTATTATTGCTTTGAAAATGAATTACCGATTCCAGAAAAGTAAGATGTCACAAAAGGAAAACTTCATAGTGAACTTTAAACTACTTAAGTCATTAGTTGAGTCTATAATCCATTTTAAAAAAGTGTTATAGAATTATAATTCAATTTTTATGATTATTTTTGATTAAAAATACGATTATTATTCTTTAAATAATCTTTTACTTTTTGAACTCATTGCAAGATTAAAGTGATTAATTTTAGAATTAAAATCTGAGTTACCTTTATTATCTTTTAAAAATTAATTACTGATTACAGATAAGTAAGAAGTCACCAAAAAGAAAGAAGTTACTGAAAGCTCTCATTGCTCAGGAGTTACTGAAGGTTCTAAATAACATTTATCGCTCTTTTTGAATTCGCGAAGAATAATATACTAATAAAATATTATTCCATCGCTAATAGTGGTTTATTAGAGTGTGAATAGCATCAAAATGTAATTCTCTTTTATAGGATAAAAACACCATGAAACTTTTCCACTGGAAAATGATTATATATTTCATGGCAAAAACTCCAAAATATAATATTCAAATCCAAAAATTTTCCTAAACGACAATTGTGTCATTTCAAAACATAGAATAAATATCAGATGGTTGTCCAATTTTTTGAACAGGGTTACTTAATAAAGACAAATTAATACAAATTTTAATCAGTTTTCTTCACTTATTTTTTTGACTTATTTCTTAACGTACATTTTTGAAAAAAAAGAAAAGAAAAAGGGTAGCGAAGAGAGTATCAACACATAATGGTTTACTGAAGAGCAACTAATATTCATACGAAAAAATAGCCCATAATTGAATGAAATAGCCCACATCCCTAAAAATAGCCCATAGACCAAATTAAAACCAATAATAGCCATTATCTGGAAGCAAATTCGGTTATGATAATACGATATATTTATTTCTGCTCACTAAATTTTTCCATCAATAAATTTGTTCTCATCTTCTTTTTTCAAAAAAAAAAAGCTTTATAAGGATTGTTATACAAAAGAAGATAGTCCTGTCTAGACGGATCATTATCGCTTCAATTACATCCCAGATTTGATTAAATGTATCTTGGCGTTATATCGCTCAAAATAATGCAATTTTCTTTTCGTCTTATTGCATTATTTCCTTCATCGCACATAACATTCATGAATATTCAAATCAGAACAAATTGCTAAAATCGAATTGAAACAAATAATAGACCATTAAATGTGAGGAAAATTCAATGCCAAATACAAAATAGAAATAATACTATTTGAAAATACTAGAAAGAACTTTAAAATTGTTAGGAAAATAAGAATTTAATGAAGAAACGAAGACTGCAGAGCTCTATCTTTTTACATTTTCTATATTTCAGAATAAAATAAATAAAGTTTTAAAAAAATTAAAAAACGAATGTTTACGATCACAAATTTTAAGTTATCATGTAAGAACATTATTATTTTTTAAAGTAATTATTTGTCTCTATTCATTTAGGTCATTAAGTAGTTTAAATAAATTTGAAAAAAAGCATTACTGGTAAATGCGGATCATCTTTTTTAAAAGGCTTCTGCTTAAAATAAAGCATACGAATTAATAATGCAATGCTGGTAAAAGCAGACAAAAAATATACGTGATTCAAAGTCGTTGATGAGTATTTTCATTTATGCTTTGTTCATTGCCTATGTGCTATTTATTGCTTTCAATTATTCAAAACCTCCTAAAGAAAGCTATGAGTTCTTTAACGAGGCACCTAGCCCCGCAGGGGCTTAATCCTCGAGCTTGGGAGATGTTGTTGTGAGCGTAGCGAACAAAGAACTGCCTTGGACTGAGAGACTGCAGAGTATCCAAAAGGTTGGGGGCGTGGCTAACTAAGTAACGAAGGTTTGACATTGGTTGCTGCTTGTGGGTATAAAAGACTTGCAGGGAGAATTTGAAAATCAGTTTATGGGGTAGCTGGCTTGCACAGAGCATTAAAGAAGATAAGAAACTTGGTTGTGGGGTCGCTAGCACTTTTCATTTGTTTAGTTGCTTCTATTAAGTTGGGGAACATATTAAAAAGTTGTTTGATTTCATTGATGGCGTCTAACATATCTTTTAATTCATTTACTTGCGGTAGGTTATTTTGATTTAGTTCATCCTGACTATTGATTTTTTGTTGGGGGAGATAGGAGTTTACTGAGTTTGCGTAAGAGAAATTTGGTTTTCTGAAATTAGAGTTAAAGTAATTTGCGCGGTTTTGTAGGGGAGTGCTTAATTTGGGGAATTTTGGGCAGCCCCTGTACGCGGCCGTATGACCTAATTGTTCACAATTGATGCATTTGGGGGACTCTACTTTTTCTTTAAAATTACAACATCTGGTTTGATGAGCTTCTCCACACTTGAGGCATCGGGGTTTCATAGAACAGTTATTTGCTACATGTCCAAATAAGTTGCAATTAAAGCATTGGGAGACGGAATTCCGTCCCCTGTAGCTTTCTACTTTGACTCTTAAATAGCCTAAATCTTTAAGATTAAAAATCTCATCTATTACTTGGTTTTTTATTAATTCAACTAGGAAGATGGGAAGGGGGTTCCTTGTTTTATATTGCGTGAGCCGGGTAACTTTATTAACATTAAATCCTTTATTTTTAAGATCATTTTTGATTTCTTCTTGGTCAAAGTCAATTGGCAATCCTTTTATCACAATTTTAACGGGGCGGCTATTTTTGGGGGGAATGATATAAAATTCAAGTTTATTTTCTTCACAATATTTCCTGATGGCCCTGTGCATATCTTCTGATCCTGGGAAAATTTTTATGAAACCATTAGAAAGGACATTATTTTTTACTCCAAATTTTTCATTTATGTCATTAAGAATTATGTTATAGCTATCAACGTATTTTAGCATTATTGGGGGAATTTTGGGAATTTTTCTATCTGGAGCATTTACATTATTAGTTTCCTCTTTCTCAGCCATTTCTATATCTTTTAGGGCTTCAAATCTATTATTCAATGTTAGCGGTTTATTTGGGGCGGTATCCTTAATTTTATTTGCTTTCTTTCTAGGGGCTACAAAGTTATCATTGTCTCCTAAGCAGTCCACAGATAAAGCAGAACTTAGCTCACCTTGGCATCTTTGCAGTTCCACCTTCATTTTCTCAACTTCCTCTTTATATTTATCTCTGTAGTGGTTTGGCCCAGGGCATCCTTTGTTGAATCCATCTATCACCTCTTGCTGTATGTCTATTTCAGCTCTTAAAGTATGAATAGATTTGTCAAGCTCTGCGACTCTATTGCAACGATCACATTTGCAGACTGAGCGTCTTGGGTCAGCTGTCTTATCAGTTGGGTTTGCGTCGTAGCAAAGTCTCTTTCTATTCTCTCCAGCTTCAGAGCCCTCCGGTATCTTATCCTGAAAAGGACAGGTCGGGGGTAAAGCTGCACTATTAGCCACTAGCTCCGATCGATCTGAACAACCGTCCTCCTCCATAGCTGAGGACGAAAATGTTCCTAAAGAAAGCTCCCAAGCTTTCCCTTAAATAGCGGCTCTCTAAAGTGGGCGGGGCAAATGCAAGAAACTGCCCTGGCGTTCCAGATAAGTGTGGAATTTTCTCCAACATTAACTAGGAGAAAATCTTTATTTCTCAGCTTCCAAGAAACAATTTAGCGTGCAATAAAAATCCTTAGTGACCACATAATGTCGCTAAAATACCTATATCGCTATATTAGTCAAATATTGAAAAACCTGTAAGAACTGTCTTTTCTTGCGGTCGCGCGATTCCATTAAAAATAATTTCAATACAATTAAACTATTTACTGATATTTACAAAATTTTCATATAGTTACACAAAATTCGTAAAAGTATATTAGATTTTTTCTTATTTTATTATGGGAAATGTTAATGATATAATGTTTATATCTTGATGGATATAAAATGTGTATGAGATAAATGGATAGATTTTGTTACTGAATTAATATGACGTCTAAACGATCGCCAAATGTCTCAATTGTTTGGAGCCAAACCGAATGACAGATAAAATATGAGTGGAAATTTAAACTCTTCTCTATTTAAAGGTAAAGCAGGGTTATTGTATTAAAATGTATAATGCATTACATATAAAATTACAGAAACAAAATATATTTTACCGGTAAAAATAGACCCATAACTAGTTCAACTATTATATAAATTTAATTGTGTAAATGCATGCTGAGTTTTTTCAATAAAGCATCAAAGAATATAGATAGTAATATAACAGTATTTGAATTCATCCAAACGAATCCATCCAATTTTCTTTAAATTAATTTGATTCAATTAGTTGAATGAAATTTAATACTTTTGAAACAGCAACAAATATTTTTCTATTTAAATTTGTATTAAAAATTATTTAAAAACGCACTTTTTGTAATATACTTTTCTTTTTAAAATCTGAATAAGTAATCCGAATAAATAACATTAATTTTAAAAGTATGAAATTGTATTATGTATATGGCATCAACTCAATCATTACATCCATGAATTAACTATGATAGGAAAGAAGTAGTTATTAACATTCACATAAAATGTCAACTTGGATTTCCATTTTAATATTCTTACAAGGATTTTTAAATAATAACAATAAAATTATTTCCTTGATTATATTATTAAAAAATAGTGTTGATATCTAAATTTGAGAAAAACATGAATTATAAGTGAGATAAAACAGAATAAATTTAAATGGAAATTACACCTTTCTTTATTCATGAGCTTTTACATTAGTAAAACCCTTATTTTAGTCAAGAAAGAAACTAAATTACTTAAATGTAAAAAAAGGAAAACAAATGCTCGTATTGTTTTGAAAATAAATCAACTTGCCGACGTCCTGGTTTATTAGGTAACGTGTCTTTCCAGTTCCCATCCCGGTTTGGGCGTGGTTTTTCTTCATCTGTATTCCATTTATGAGATGTGTGAATGTGCGCCCATGTAAAAGGGGGTTGTACAATGTGACGCATGAAGTAGCTAATTCGTGGCTCATGAAGTAGCTGGCCACAGTTTTTACTGCTGACAAACCAAGCGACCATCCCTTGGCTTAAATTACAGAATAATTAATGTCAGCAGGCTCATAAAGTATCATAAGTAACAGCGCCGACATGAATAAGATTATACTAATATAATTTAAATTTCTCAATCAAAATATAGTTTCATCACATGATAAAGTAGCTGTTCCAAAAGGAATGAGAATTTTAAAAAAAATTGGGAAAAAAATATAAATATTAAATAAAAAAATCATATTTTTAAAATCACACAAATTTACAGCAAAAAAAGACAAAGTTTTTCTCTTGTAGCAGATGTTTTGCATTCAAAAACAACTGACTGTAAAGAGTGGCTGAGAAAATGTATTTTGAAGAAAAATATTTTTTATTCAAAACTTGGGAACTAAATTCCCCTCTGTTGATGGAGGTGCAAATGTTCATATTTATGTTTGCTGACACAGGGGGGAAATTGTAAATAATGGATGGCTTTTATTAGAAATAAAATGTGGAATGATAGATTTTGCAGGATCTATCAGGGATTACGCAAATTTTTTTAAAGTATTTCTTCAGTAAACAGTTAATGAATAGAATAAGTAGAGTTATATTTTAAAATTCAGTATTGTTTGACATCTCTCTGAAGTATTATAAAATATAATATACAGGAAACTAGAGTATCTCAAAGACATTAAATACTGTAAATAAATATACTAAGTTTTATATTTGATTGATGATTAAGAAGTAATTTTTAATTAAGATTTTTTAAGTAAGAGGGAAATATGAATTTTAAGTGTATTCTTTTTATAATATAAGAATATATAGTTGTTTTTCATATAAATATTGCCCAACTTGAAATTAATAAATCTCTTTCTGTAATAAATTTATGTCTATATCATTAACATCCAAATGATGGAGATGCTATAGAATATTTTGTAAAGAATAATTCTCACAAAAGAAAGATTCGAAGACGTAGACTTTATTGTCTATGAAAACGCGTAAACCAACAATGCTGCAAATTTACTTACTACAAATTACTACAACTTACTACAAATTAACTCTATTTAATTTGCTAATCTCGGTTAACAGCAAAGCTTTAGAGCACGCGTCACAGAAAAAAGATACTCACTCAAGCTGAGCCAACCAATGAAGCCTGTCTTCTGAACTCAACTGATCCCCTCTAACTGATGGGTTCATGGGGATCCTAGCTTCGGTAGGGGCTTATCCCCGGGCTTGGTGAAATGAAGAGCGTCATAGCTGTAAATATGCCTCTATGGTCAAGAGAAGCTGCATTTATGGAGTTGACCAGGTTGCAGGGTGGGTGAAGTGGTTAGTGTCAGAACTCTTTCTGATTGGTTGCTATGGGAATGGTGTGTGGGTTATGCATACTTCGGATTAACTGATCCCTCCTTATCTCAAGCCTTTTAGGTGGGGTAAACTCAGAAACGGCGCGCTCGTTGCAGGCAACTGTAAAACTTTCTTCAATATTCCTTAAGATTTTTATTTATTTCTTAGCTTCTACTACACATTTTAGCGTGCAATAAAAACCTTTAGCGACCTCATTGCATTGCCAACACACCTACATCGCCAAATTAGTCAAATGTGGAGGTCTTTTGTTGTAAATTCCCTTTAAACGGTTTTTCCTCGGTAACGCTTATTTCCATTACAATTAATTTGTACAACATTTAAATTAAACTATTTAGAAATATTTACAATATTTATACAACAATCCATACATATTTACAATATTTATATCTAATTTATCCAAAATTCATAAAAAAATAAATAATAAAATAGAAAATATTTGTTAAATTAACTTAATAAATAAAGTTTCCTAAATTTTTTGTTTAAAATTATTGAGTGTAATTAAATTTATCACTTAAATACAGATAATAAATTTTTAAGAAATGTTTTGAAAATTATCGAAATAGAAAGCAGTTAATGAAATTGATTTCAGTTTCAATCATCGAATAAGATTTCCCGCTAAAGATTTTGAAGCTTCAGAAGTTTCATATTTTTCTAGTCAATGGTGAATAAGAAATTACTAAAATATTTATATGGAAACTCGCCAAAATTAGTAAAAACTTATATTTAGTGGATCTGAAGATATATGTTTGAAAATGCAGAATTAATAATGAAGCAAACATAACAAAAATTATATCTTTATAAAAAAAGGCACGATGAAGTAAAAACTCATAAAAATTAAGTGGGGATAAAAAGATAATAGTAAAATAAAATTTTGCTGACGCTTCCAAATGTGAATATTTAAAGAGTTTTTTGAAATTATTTCTCATAAAATATTTAGTTTTATTTCTTAAAATTTTTTTTTCAGCACAATAGATGTTTACGCTGTATATTATTTTCTTTAAAGAAATTTGTGTTTAAAATTCCCACATTTATTTTATTACTTAATTATTATTTATAATAAATTTTCAACAATCTTGGACTTTGCTTCGTTTAGTTATTTTTTATTGATTACGCATTGTAAAGCACCACTAGAGCTATTTTGGAGTAGACCTCGTAGTTTTGAATCGCAGTCAGATGAAAAGAACGACACCTGAGCTGGCACCCCCTCTCCAAAAAAGCGGGAGGACGTTTGGCCCTAACAAATTTCCCATTGAAACTCACCCTCTTAAGCGACAGTTCTTTGGTAGAATTGGATCTGGAATCAGAAATTCTACCGGTAACAAGCCGGAATTTTACCACCGGGCTTCAGAATTTACTTTGAAATTTTGAGATTAGGATTTTGTGATGTATCTGTTAAAATTTTCATATTTATTATATTACTTAATTATGAATAATAATAAATTTTCAACCATCATGGACTTTGATTTGCAATTTTGTGACATACATAAATAATATCCACACATTCTAAGCTCAAATTTCCTATTTCAAAATACTTTCGAATATTTGTCGCTTTCGAATCTTTTGAAAGCTCCAAACATCCTTCAATTAAATTTCCCAGAAAAACTTCGTTCATTCAACTGTCCGTTTCGGATCAAGACAGCAGAAAAACGAAGCCACGAAAAGGTCCTTCAAAACCTTCCGAAGAGACGAAGAATCTACCATTTCATCCAGAACTTCTTTCTGACACTTTTAGCACAATGTTGCACAGAATAGATCGGATAAAACCCACACTATCGACTGAGGCCTTTTCTTGACTTTTTTTGTGTTAGAATAGAACAAAAATCCAAAAGGTTGAATTGGTAAAAACATTTTTGTATCCTTCCTCTGCGTCTACTCCTATTCGAAAGAATATTGCTTTTTACTTCTGAAAAAGGAACAATTTTGGCATAGGGCTATTTTAATCTGATTCTAATTTCGTGTTCTTCCTGCATTAAATGATGTATTCAATATTCTAATTTATATCAAAAACTCTATTTTCTAGCCAAACAGATGATATCAGTTAAAGCGACAAACATGAGTTTGTTTTAGTTTAGTCATATTAACGTCTTGTTTTAAAACAACAACTGGGCTATTTTCGGACGGATCTCCTAACTTTGAACCTCGGTAAGATAACGAGGACGGCATTTTATATTCCTACCATACCAGCCACGGAACAGATTTAACTCTCAGCACAGCCACTTACACGAAGGTTCTTAGAAACATTCAAATTTACGGTAGAATCGGGTCACGAACATAAAAC
>JAOUZG010016477.1:56672-81585 GCA_026289955.1 Argiope argentata | reverse complement strand
AATCATTAAGGAAATAGTTTTTATTCATCCCCTAACGTTCAAACACATTTTATTTTAATTTGTAGTGGATGCTACTCGATGCTAATTCAGTTTTTAAAAATATTAATTCATTCATTAAATTTGATTACAGTTGAACACTTTAAATAGTTTTAACAGTTTGTAATGAAAATCGAAATCATCAGGCAGTAGCGCATTCGGTGAAATGCGAGGATTTCAGTATTTTTGGCGTGAAGGTGAAGAATGCGAGTTCAATTATAGGGAAAATCAACAATTTTTTGATAAATTATTTATATTAATTTTTGTTATTTAATAAAAAGTAACTAAAATAATAAAAAAATTCTGTGTTCATTTAAGTAGGAATTGAATTAATTTTTTTTATATTACTGGTACATTTGTTTAGCTTGAAAATTATTATTTGAAATACAATTATTGATTTTTAACTTAAATAGAATTTAATTAATCAATTTAATTCTAAATAGATTAGATTCAAGTTAATTTCGAATTTAATAAGTTTAAAGATGTAAACTGGTTCGAAATCCGGTAATAAATAAATTATTAAATAATGGAGCTTTTTAGGTTAAAATGCAAAAATGCTCCTGAAGAATCATCATGAAGCAAGAGGATTCAAGGAAACTATTTTTGCAATAGACGTTTATTTTAATTTTTGTGAAATATAAATGAATTATAAAACGGAGTACAAAATGAATTTATCATTAAAGGTTTATACAAAGGCGCAATAAAAGAATGCATCGATAATTTTATTGTTTATTTTTTCCATTTTTGCAAAATTAATATCGATAGAAATAACTCGAGAAGATGTGTTTGCCCCAAACGGTAAACTGATCATCAGGGTTGAATAATTATATAATTATTCATTCCATGTAAATAAAATATTTATTTAAATCGGTTAATTAATCAGTCTGCCGATTAAGAATTTTGAATTTAATTAGCATACAGTTAATTAACTTCTAATTCGAAATTTTACCACTAGAGAAATTGATATTTTTCTATAATTCAGCCCAAAAGGGCGCTTCTAATTTTGGAATGAAATGAACTCCTTCGAACAAACTTTTCTCTTCAAGGCATTTCCATCAGCACTTGTTTTGTTAACATGTGATAGTAAATAATTTACCTATCTCGTTTAATTAACTTAGTTAACTAATCGGGTTAATTAAGAAAGTTAATTAATTCGATTAATCAGTCAGCCGATTAACCAGTTTGAAGTATTGACTAATAATTCGAAATTTTTCCGCTACATAAACCAATATTTTCTATAATTCACCCCAACAGGGACTTTCTATGTGTACGTATTAAATTTCAGTATGGAAGTAACTCCTCTATTTGTATGTCAATTAGAGCTTACCTGTCTCCCCCAGGTATTTCCATCTCCACTTGTTTTGTGATCATGTGATAATAAATAATTTTATTTCAGAAATTATCTATTTTTTTTGCTCGATTGTAGAACGAACCAATGGAGTTTTTCGAAAGAAACTATGGATTAATTTCTGCCAATCAGCTGATTCACTTCAATTGCTATTTTGGTGGTAGAATGTTGAGATATTTTACTAATCCATTTGCTTTCTTTCAAAGTTAAAGGTTCCTCTGAACTAATAAAGAACTTAAACATAGTTCTAAAATCTTTTATCAGAACCAATAACAATATTTGAAGAAAAAATCAGATAACTGATCCTCCGATATTACAAATTCCATAGCATTCACCACGTATATGGTAACGAAAAGGCGGATAAATATGCAAAGATGGCTTCACAGAAAAAGAGTGTGGGTATAATTGCCCCAAAATCAAATGGTGTCTTAAAATGGGAATTGAGAGAAGAAGTTAAGATACAATGGTTTCACAGATGGTATATGTCCAAAAAAAGAAGAGTCACTTGCGATTTTATTCCTACTCCAGAAATAAAAATAAGAAGATACCATCCACTAGTAATCCAAATTATATCAGGACATGGGAGATTTCCTGCATATTTCCAAAGATTTGGAAGAAGGCAGGGATATAAATGCATTTGTGGAGGAATCGGTACTGCTTACCACTATTTAAAGGAATGCACAGAAATCTGCGAACATAGAAAACACGTGCAAGTTGAAAATAATGACTTGAGTTCAATGCTGATGGTACCGAGTAATCTTGGGACTCTGAAGGACATGATGTCTCTAGTTGTTAGTTTTTTCCCGACTGCTTGAAAGTTTGCAGTGGAGGAAGTGATCAGTTTATGACCACTTTGGGGACAATTATATCGAAGAGAATATAAGTTTGACAGATTCGGTCAATGTAAGGATGGACATTGCTACAGCCCTCAATCGGCCACAACAAATCCTGTTGATACTGCTACGTTCAGTGGTGGCGGGGTGGTCGGCTGTACAGAAGAAGCATTCACCACGATTTTGGCGAAGAGAATCTTTCTTTGAATGCAAGTAATAGCAAATCATGTTTTAAGCATGCATTATTTTATTACTTTTGATTATTTTAGGGACCATCTAAACTCAAAAAAAAAAAAAAAACAGCAACTTTTTCATGCAATAAAGATTTTACATTAGATGAGATAAATTTCAAAACTATAATAACTGTTTGAACGGACAAAAATGTGAAAAGATTGAAAAAAATCGAGATACGAATCAAAAATCGAGATACGAATGTATACGAATTTCTGCGTAGATATGATGCCGACAAAAAAAAGTAAAAAAAAAATTAAATTTTATAATAGGCATTCGTTTTTCATATATGATGAATGTTTCATTATATTTTTTTCTATATATCTTTGCACACAGGAATTTAGTTCAGTTTTATTAATGTATCGTTTTAAAGCAACACTGGTGCTATTTTGAGACGGATATCGTAATATTGAATCACGAGCAGATGAGGGTGACACTTGAACTGCTATTCCCTTAGAACAACACGCCACACCAGCAGGGGGACGTATGGTCAGGGTGTTTAAAGTATACTAGACCTGCTTACATGACGGTTCTTCAGAGGAATCTGACCTCGAATCTGAAACCCTCGGTTCCGAACCCGGGGCCTTAACGCCACCGAGGTCCCTTTGCATACTCGAAAAATAAATATGATTTTAAAATTGATAAGTGATATTTTTTATCTAGAATATTATTTGTTGTAACTTGTAATTTGAGAAGAAAATGTTTGTTCGAACGCAATTACTGTTTTCAATGACAATATATTTTGAAATTTTTAAACACACACACACACACACACACACACACACACACACACACACACACACACACACACACGCAGAGAGAGAGAGAGATTTATATATTTATATACATTAACTTTTGTTTGTATAACGATTTTATCTATTTTTATCAATTACCACGGTATGTTTTAAAACAACAATCTATCTACTTTATAAAACATACTCTCTATATGTTTAAACAGCTCTCTATTAAACTAGTTCTAGTTATTAGATAATTTTATGCATAGAGCTTTTATACAACAGCCTAATTCTATGAAGAAATGAGATCTGAAAGAAATCAAATTTTACTTTATCATTACTTTGTAATTCTTATTATTTTTCTGGGAAAACAGGGAATAGCAATTAGTCAAATGCTAAATGCGAAAGACAAATAAGTATGATTTTTACGAGAACATTTCTTTAAACAAGTAATAAAAAAATTAAACTCTATTCCTGCTTAGGTAAAAAAAGAACATTTTTATTTTACTTTATAAATAATTTATCAAAAAATGACTGATATGAATTGAACACGCATTCTTCCTTTCCACTCGAGAAATACTGAAATTCTTGCGTTTTACCGATCGAAACACTGCCTGTGCATTTCAATTTTAATTTTTTTAACTCTATTTAATTTTTTGAAAACAAATTCAATTTAATGAATGAATTAAAATTTTTAAAAAACTGTATTAATATCGAGTGTCCTCAACTACAAGTTTAAAAAATTTTACTTGTAATTGTGTGGATGAATAAAAAATATTTTATCAACGAAGGAAAATTTAAATAAAATTTATGTATGGAAAATGTGAACTAACAGTAGGAATTAAAAAATGAAAAAAGTTTGCATTCTGCATCTTCATCCAGAATTTCGAGAATATAAATTTAAACCGTAAAAGCTTATAAATATAAATAAAATAAAAATAAAATAAATATTTCATAAGTTAAAGAAAAATAAAAATATCGCCCTAGTTTCCTGACGAGTCTATTTTGAATATTCTTACAGCTTCAAAATATCATTTTTTTGTTGTCATAAGTGTTTAGTATTCAAGAACGAGAGCGAATGAAAAGTTAATACAAATACACATGGAGAAAAAAAGTAACTTTTTTATTTGAATACGAGCAACACAGAAATTGCGAAAATCTTGAAAAAATTCTTTTTTACGTGTCGCCTGTCGAAGAAATGTTTTATTTGGAACAATGAATGCTTTTTTATTCAAAAAGTAACATCATAGGAATGATTAAATATGTTTCTTCAAGAGTTAAAAGAAAACTCATAAGCAATTTTCCTCTAAATTAGGAAAATGAAAGATATAGCTCCTTTTCAGGATTATTTTGATAAATTATTAATTTCTTCATTTATTTGACAGGCACTGATTCAAAATTCCGATGAAACATCGTTTTTGTAAATGAACAGAAGATGGAAAGTACTGGTCATTATCGAGGGATGTGTGACTTTCAGCTGTCCTGATTTCCGAATTTCAATTAATTGATGAAATAATTGATGACATAGAAGTTGGTAGTAATTTAGACTAAGATGAAAAAGAATTTGAATATGCTGTTGTCTAACTTTAAACACATAATGCACTTTATTCAAACCTTTTGATTTTGCGATATTAGATATTTTGCAAATTTTAGATTTGCAATATAAAATATTTTGATACCACAATGGTAGTTAGGAAAGATTCAGTAACTTGATTGAATTTAAAAATCTTAAATTTAATAATCACAAGCAATTAATATTCCGAATAGGTAACAAATTATTTTTAATTGAATGGTTTTTTCCAGTATTTGTATAAGAATAATACCAATTAAAAGATATATAATTTTAAGATAACTAATAATGATATAATTAGTTTCATATTTATGGTATATTTGTACATTTAAAATTTAACTATTAGTTTCAAAATTATTAAGAAATATATAAACAGTATTAAAAAATAGAATTAATATTTTAAAACCAATTCGAATTATTAATAATCAACTAGTAATTATTAAACTTAGTTAACAAAATTTTAATCACAAGTTTTAACATTTTTTTTATTTTATAAATTCTTTGAAAAGAGTATTTTATTTTATTATGTTTGTATTTGGATGTGGAATAAAATTTAGAAAAGATAAAAGTCAATATTTTGAATGAACGAATTGTTTGCGATTAATGGCTAGTACGAAATAGGAAAGTATAAATTTTATGAAGATAAATTTATTTATTTCCACATTAGAGTGAAAGAAATTTTAATAAGTTTATTTTATAATTAGAATTGTTAACTTTCTAATAAAGTTATTTATAATCCGAATTAAAAAAATCATTTTTATCTAATTTTTTTAGCATTTCAAATTTATCTGAAAAAGGTGTCCAAATGAAAAGAGGCTACAATTACATGTAGAGAAATTTCATTAACAATATTATAATAACGGATATGTGTAACAATATAATTATAAATAATTACAATTGATTATTGAAACGCTGATATGGATACGTGAGAGTGCCGTGGTAGTCTAAAGACAAATTCTTGGCTCGTGAGTTGTAGGGTTTCAGGTGCTATTCCAGATTTCACCGAAGAACCATCTTGTAAGGGTGTTTGTTGCAGACTAAATCATTAGGATCAACCGCATCCCCCCCCTTGGTGTGGTGTAGAAAAGGAGTTGCCAGCTCAAGAAGATGCCGTTCTCGTCATCTGACCATTAGGCTGTATGTTCTCAAATAGCAATAACATTGGTTTTCAATTGGACGTTAATGCAAATAAAACTTTACTCAACTATGTGGTTAGTCTGATAGGGATCAAGCGAAGGGGTTACTCCTTGGGCTTGGCGTTAAGGGTGGTCACTGTCCCCGGGGGTAACTCCCAGCGTATAGATTCTAACTAGCACCATGGTAAGTGCCGTGGCTGAAGATGTCTAGAGCCGGTGGCTGTCATCCCTTGTTGGGCTCCGTGGTGGATGGTGCCTTTGCACCTGAATTTCTATAAGTGTCATATGGGCCACAAAAGACGTAAGGGACATTTATTTTAATACTTTAACATTTCATATGCTTTTTTATGATACCATGGTCATGTTTATCTATCATATGTTTGGCGCAGTATAGCCAAATATGGCTCTTGCGCCAGTAAAACCACCCTTTACTCAAATAATTAGAAAAGTAACCGATGTAGAAACTCCTCGGTTCCCCACAGATCTAAATCCTTGGACACTGACTATGAACAAACTTTGCAATAACAAAGCTTTTTATGAATTGGGGGGGGGAGAGTAGAGATTTTTCACTTTGCCAAATTCAGCAGCAATTTCACGTATGGTGTTCTGATTATTCTGTTTTAGTAATCACCTCACTGCCGAAATCATGACACTGCTAACCAAGATGTAGACTTTAACGTGACATGGTAATCTTTTTTATTGATTCATCCCACTTCGGTTGATCCGGAGAGAACATCTACCCCTTTTCGCCAAGGAGATTTAGCACCAAATATGGCAACCCGATGTTGTCGTTGGAGGATATCATCCTACGGGAGACAAGACGCAAGAGTACAGAAAACTGGCGATTTTGAAAAGTGTGCCAAGGTGCTGATGGTCAATCCGGTCGCACCCCCATTTAATAAGGCTAACACATGAAACTATTGAGCACTAAGTAAAATAATGCATTCTACATACTTCTTTCATCCTGGGATAAATTTGTGTAAAGTTCTGTCATCTTCCTTAGAGTAAAGATCGAATAAATGCTTCCTGCACTGCCAGAGGAGGATTCATTGTGTAATTGGAAATATTCAGCTCCATCGTCCTGAGGCATATGTTGACCAATCCAACGTTCCCTAGGTCTCACTTGATATAGGCACTTGATATTTGGCTTTTTCGGCCAGCTGTGTCTTAAACTGTGTAGTACCCTCGCATTTTTGAGTAGCTTCAGATGGCCAGATGGGATATCCTCTCTCACTTAGCCGGGAAATCTAGCCATTAGTTGGTATCAGATAAAGAACCAGAAGTTCCTTTGTTGTCTATCCGAGAAAATAAACCGCATCTTCAAAGGAGATGAGTATCAAACCCATCGGAAGTAAATCTTTACTTTTTTCATTGTGAAGGGCCAGCTACGAGAGTGGATCCTTAACAAACATTTCCTCGATCCTCTTGAGACCATTGATGCTTTTTCGGAACGGCTACTGGGTAACGGGGAGTTCGAGGGCACCAATGTGAAAATGAGAAGCTGTATTTTGAGAGAAAATAAAATGCCAGAATTTTGCAAGAGAGGGGAGCTTTTTGGAGAATAGTCGTTTTGAAGAAGTTGAGAGAAGCTTCGTGTGATTCGGGCTTCTGAGTTAAGATCCCCCCGATGAATATTGGTGGATCCCTTGAGTTATCCCTGCTTTTACCTGATGACCTATTAGCGTTTCTTGCAGTGCTGTTTCTCCGAAATTAATCGAGGAACCATTCATGCATAACTTTCAACTATGATGGGAACACATCAGTCGTATTATCCTAGATGAAAACGAGTTGTTTTTATGTTCACAAGGCAGATGTAAAGAAATTAACATTAAACGCTATCCTCTTATTTGATTGGACCGGATCAAGTCATTACGTCATAAGTTACGGAAGTAGTTTTCCAGAAATGAGGACATTGATGTGAAATCGTTAATCCAGCATCTGCAATTGGAAGTAGCACAACGCCATCAATCGGCTAACCCCTTAACTAACTGACATTTTATATAATACTTCTACTGTCTATTTTTTATTTTTTCATACATTTTCATTATTTTGACTAGATTTTCATATTCATTGTTGTCTACTACATCCATTTTAACACATTTAGATAATATATATATATATATAAATATCATCATCTTCACAAGTTTACCTGGAGTTTTTTCAATATGTTATCTTATTTTTTAATTTATTTATTTATTCGAGATTCTGGAAATAGATATTGCCTTTACACTACTTATAAATGCATCGTTGGTTTTTTTTCCAGTTTCTCATCATCCCATCTCTTTTCCTCTTTTTTTGTTGCCTAATTTGTTATTAAAAAATTTCAGTTGTTCTATTCTGATTATTCTTTGTGAAAAGGTTGATTAACCGATATATACAATTGGAATTTCTTGAAATTTACAGTATTTTTAAGAGGAAACATTTACAGACAAATATCAATAATTAAATCATCTAATCAATTCACTAAGCCAGCGTTAAACTTCATTGAATAAATCTAATTCTTGTATTACTTTATAGAGTGTTTCTCCAGCGATGATTTTGTCATAAATGATCAATAAAGTGGCTTCTAAGATCGCTGAAATGAACTCCAACATAATTTTTATTATATGGTTATGGGAAATAGATTGTTTATCAAACAACAGATAAATTTCTAATATTTCCGCTTTATTAGAAAAAGCGTTGTCATATCGAAAATATTTAAAACTATATTGGAAAATGAGTTTAGAACAGACATTTACTAAAGGAATTAATGTATATCGGCAATGAAGAAACTGTAAAGGAGCTATTAGAATCCACCGTTTATTTGGTGTAAATTCCATCTCGTTACAACCTATCAAATAATTTTCAGCGAACATACTGGCATAGAGGTAGCCCGACTTTCTAGTATTCTTGGTGTTCTGGGTTCGAATTTTCGAATTCGAGTCTTGGTTCGGAAACGGCTGTTTTTCTGTGTTTTAACTAGAAGGTGCGGGAAAATGTCCCCCCCCCACCTTTGAAAAGTGGTTGTGCTTGTGAATGTGATACATGACGTGGCTAAGTTGTACTCTTCACCCTCCTTGACACTAAAGAAGAAACAATAGCCGCTCACTCGGCTTAAATCGCTTCAGATCTGTCAGACGGCTTGTAAAGTGTCATAAGTAACAACAACAACAAATAATTTTCAGCCGCTGCAACGAAGATCTAAACTAAGGTCATTTGTCATCAATGGACAGACGCACAGAAAAGGGATACAGCTGTCATGAAATTAAAAATATGCACAGCACACTTGCACTAAATGTATGCATTGGCGAAATATTTCAGTATGAGTTGCCCTATGATTTTCAATTTAAAATTATCATTGTTTTATTGCATAATTATGTTGTAGGAAATCGAAAGTGAAGAAGTTAAGAAAAACATGCTTATCTGATAGAATAATATTTTTCCCAGAAAGAAATTTCCCACTTAAGAGGTATAAAATGCGTTCCGTTGGTCCAAATGAGAATGAATGACTGAGGCCTAAACTTGCCATCTTAAGGTTTGTAGACAAATTGCATATCCTCTTGACAAAATTGACACTAATGTCCGGTGGATGCAATATGGATTATGAGCTTCCAACATATACTCTTACACCAGTGAAAAGAATAATACATTTGAGCGAATCATATAGTCAGCATGTGTGAGTCGTTTGTGGTGACGTTTTCCTGTTGTATTTAATGTGCCCTAACGACTTTTGCTGCCAGTAGATGGAGTCACAAAAGCAGTAACAAGTTGCTTATTCAAGTTTTAGAGTCACCATTGTAGAGAATAGCACAGGACCAACCTTGCAACTTTTGAGTTTGTAGCCGAGAAACATAGCTACGAGACAAAATTGACAATCGTTTCAAGTGGATGCTATCTGGCTTATTAGGCTTCCAACACAAGCAGATTATTCGAATGATGAACTTGATACTCATTCAAAAAAGAATTAGTATAAAATGTTACTTATTAAAAGGCATTCAATAAGAATTAATATGTCTTATAAATTCCAAATAGTAAAAAATAATATTAAAATTACTCACTATCCCTCCTTTATGCTCAAAATGTTATTTAATCTCACAAATGATTGGACCAAATTTGCTGGAATTCAAGGACTAGAACGGTGTTTGTCGTCTTTTAAATGTATGGTGTATATGCTAGTCTTTAATGGTAGATATGTTTTTAGAAAACCCTACAGCTAAAAATCAAAGTCTCAAGAAGATATTCCAGCAAGTGAAAATAACACTGAAAAAAAGTGAATGATCATTTTGTATATGTTAAAGGCTTTTTAGTAATCTATGATTGTTTTAAGTTCAATACAATGTGTTGTAAAGTGGAAGCATATATATGTACTGACACACATTCTAATTTATTAATATAAAAGACAAATTACATTGTTGTTGGATTTTGTGTCGATTTTCTGGCATAGCGGTAACGCGTCTTCCTCGTGTTCTGGGAATCCCGGCTTCGAACCCCGGGTTGGGCATGTTTGTTATTATGTGTGCTATCTGTGAGATGTACCACTGTCCCCCCTGTGAAAAGGGGTTCTGCAAGAGAATGTGGGGAGTTTGTACCTAAGTCGTACTCTTGACCCTAATTGTCGCTACTTCAAAAACAAGAAATGGTCCTTTCGGCTTAAATCTGCTGCTGTATCGGCGGGGCTTGTCCGAATGGCAAGTGCCATAAGTAGCAACAACAATATTGTTTTTTTTAGCACGGACTAACGTCCCTCATATTTGTATGAATATGATTAGTTAAGAATGTCTCAGTTCTACGATTTATCTTTAGGGATTCAAAATTTTTTGTAGTTATAAATTATTTAAAGATAATTTAAAATTAATTTTACTAATATAACTGTCTTTGAAGAGAAAATATAATGCAACATAGAAAAAAAAATATGTCGGAGCAAAACCTTTAGGTAATAGAAAAATATTGATTCCATTTTTAACATCAGTGTTTTATCAGAAATATGATACGCTTCTCATCTGTCAAAATCTGTTTATCCTGTATAATCCAAACAAAGATTTTTTTATATATATTTCTTGCACATTAAAGGTCTAAAAATATTTCTAACATCTAATTTTATTATTTTATCATTTATTTTATTTATTTGTACCATTAATGAGTATCAACTATGAGATAATTTCACTAAGCGAGTTTACTGGCGTTTTCAAAGAAAAATTATCTTTTCCAACTCTTTCTAAGCGAATTTCTTTCCCTTCTCAATGAAATAACGAAACAGTAATTAAATTTTATCGCAAGAAAGAGTGAAAGATAAACATTTTCTTTCTTTTTAGGTCCCTTAAGAAAACAGTTTTTGTTCCGCGACTTTTTTCGTAGCTTTCATAACAAAAATATTAAACAGAGAAGCAGTAAAAATCAAAACACAGCAAAAAATTTCAAATTCTTATGACTAAGCGCGTAGCATGAAAACGATTTTTTTCCTACCTAAAGTGTTTATTATTCAAGAATAAGTGGCAATAAAATGTGAATAAAAATGGTTACAACAGAAAAAAAAAAACAGTTTTTCCGAATTGGTAAGCCAAGTACGCATAGATTTCTGAAGTGTGTAAACTAGAAAAGAAAAGTCTAACTCATCTCCTATTCCTTAGAAAAAAAGGGATTGAAAAAATTGATGACTTTTATTTTGAGATATTGCTAATTGAATAAAAAATTATAATGTTTCTCGGATAAGATAAACATAATTTATTTCATTGTCTCAGTAAATACGATGAAATCTTTTCAGCACTTAATTTATATTACAGACAAATTAGTTTGTCACAAATGTCAAGAAAAAAAAGACGTGTAATAATGTGCATTCAAAAAGATAAATATGGAATACAACAAATAATTCTATTTAAAAAAGAAACGTTAGAATTCGCATTAAAAAAACCTTAATATAGCATACATTTTTGTCAAAAATATATTTTAAAAAATCGAATTATTTAAACAATAATCTTGATGACATAGAAGATTTCAATCTTTTCAATATTTTTATTAATCCAATTTAAACATTTAACTGTCCAATTTAAACACATTACTCAAAGTTTTGTCATTGATCTATCTCCTGTACTTGAGCGTGATATCCCCAAAAGCGTTTGAATGGAATAGAATGTCTGATTATCACACTAATTTTGTGAATTTTTTTTTCAATTTTTGCATAAAATTCATCGGAAGAAAATTTATCTATAAAGAAAATTATTTAAAAAAATATCATTATTAGTTATAATAATTACTATAAATTATTTAAAGAACATTTATCGTTTGTTCTGTCGAGTAAAAATAAACTCAACAGTTCAGAGCTTGAATAGCAAATCTTTCAGAAACAGAATTCTAGTATATAAAGTACTGATTTGTAATTTTTGGGTCATGTTTACTAAAGAATTACCTCTGGGGATTAAATACCCAGAAAAAAATTTTCAAACTTCGAAAGATTTTATAGTTCATTTGTTTTTAGATAGTGCTAGAGATTTTCACTGCCCAAATTTGACAGATGCGACCCACTGAAATAAAATCGTGCTTCGTGATTGGAAAGAAATGAGCATGGGTAACTGAGGCCAACTACCATTCTATTGAAGTTTGGAATAATAAAAATCTGAACTGTGGATTTTAAGAAATAGAATTGTATAATCCAACATAAGAATTTTCATACAGTGAAATATGACATATGGGAAAAATTGGCATGCTCATATAACTATACGAGTAATTTTAATTAATAATTAATATTGTAAGGAAACATATTTCAATACACAAATACTAAACGAAACTTTAAATCCAATCTGTCTTTTATCATCTTTGTTAATATTAAAAGAGAAAAAGCACGTATGTGCGTGTATGTATTTGTAAATCTTTCTATTAGCAATTAACAGTTTTTCAAATGGTTATTAAATGTTAAATAAATATATTTTGGGAGATAAAAAATATCAAATTGCAGATATATATATATATATATATATATATATAGTTCATGAATTAATTTTTATCTTTGAAATTCCAGCTTGATGTAATAGCAGCTTAGCTTTAGCCAATAAGTTATTCGTAAATTAAATTAAAAAATAAATCAATGATCTAACCTATTTAAACTTTAAAAATATTATTTAAAATTAAAATGTTTCTTTTATTACGGATGCATGAAATATTTTGAAAATGAGCATTAAAAGTTTGTAGACGTATTCATTCCGTACTAGACACTGAATTTTAAAGAAAAATTTTCTAGTAAAAAAATATAAAGTCTACTATAAGTAAGAGAAAATTATTCAAAAAAATTAATAATTTTATCAGAAATAGAAATATTTCTTTCTATTCCACTTTTTAGCTATATTTATTTATACACTCACTTTCAAAAAGCACGAAAATGTAAAATGCAAAAAAATAAAATAAAATACTGCTTTGATTGATAAAAAATTTGGCAGGAAAGTAGCATATATATTTATGCATAAAACAAAAAAATAATTATATACAGAAATGAAAACAATAGTAATTTTTATAAGTTATCAGGTAATGACATACGGGAGACTTAAACAGAATTGTGTATAAAGTGAAAATAAATAGCCTAAAATGAACAAAAGGATCTTTATAGGGTTTGAGACCCCCCACCCCGTCTTTACGCAAAGTCGACACCTTGTGACCATGCTTTCAATTAGGGGGTAACCACCGCAGAATTAAGCAATCGTCATTCTTCTTAAAGAGCAGTTTCCAGCTCAATAAAAGCGACTGGAGATGGGAAACGCGAAGATACAGCCGAGAGCATCCCAAAGATTTTCAATGGGATTAAGGTCGGGGAAATACGCTGGCCATGCCATACGCGCAGTCCCTTCACTCTCCAGGTAGTCATCGACGATGTGATTTCTATGGGGACGTGCTTTATCGTCCATTAAAACAAAAGTAGGGCCAATTGCTGCAGCGTACAATCTCACGATGGGTTCTAGGACTTCATCTCGATATCGGGCAGCCGTCACAGAACTCCGTTTAAAGATGTGCAGGTCGGTGCAGTGTCCTAATGAAATCCCTGCCCACACCATAATGTGCCCACCTCGAAATGCGCGATGTTCGGTGATGTTTGTGGGCTGATTGTGTGTTCCTTGTTCACGCCATATCCTTATACGCTTGTCATCCGACTTCAGAGAAAATCTTGACTCATCAGTTGACATGACATTGCCCCAGTCAGACACATCCCAATCGACATGTTCCCGGCCCCACTTTAATCGTGCCCCTCTTGACTGGACGGATAGAGGAACACAAACTCGAGGTACCCAGACGTACAGTCTACTCCTATGTAATCTTCGGCGTACGGTAGTTGCAGATATCGCCTTACCAATGGATGCTGTAACCATAAATGTCACGCGTGTGGAGGTCACTCTGCGATTCCGCTTGACGACAACAGCAATATATCGATCTTCCGCGGGGGTCGTAACTCTTGGGCGACCGGCTACGGCCCTTCGGACAACGGTCTGTGTGGTTCGGAATTGTGTCCATAAACGTGGAATTACAGAATGATGAACGCCGAAGAAAAGAGCAACATCTTTGATCGACTGTCCTGCTTCAATGCGAACCACAGCACGTCAGGGCTCATAACCTTCCATTCGTCTTCTGGAAGTTAGATGAAGTCATAGAAACACGTATGTCTTGAAAACAAATAGTACGAAAGTATTAAACATCTTCTGTCAGCACTTACAATAAACTACTGTAACCCTTCATAAAGATGTCTTCTTCTAGGATTGCCCTTTTTGCACATTTCTTCACACAAAAGCGCAATTGTCTGTTATCTAACATATTTGCATACTTCCATCTACTTCTGCAGCGAATTGCATCCTCTTCTATTCTGATCGGCTTCCGGAAATTAGTATTTTCCTCTCCGTGCTTAACTTTTGGAAGTGAGTGTATCTATGAACCATTAGGATCTATTAAGTGTTGTATACATATACTCTATATTATAACTTACAACTGCAGCAAGAAATCAATAAATAAAATAGATAATTAACATATAATTTATTTAAAAGTGCAAAGTATAAAAGTCCAATAAAAAAACGATCTTTTGGAACAATTTGGCTTTGGTGTAAAATTATATTTTCAATCGTTATTTTAAATCCATTTGATGAAATAATAGCTTATTGTAGAATTCCGTATACCCACTGATTTAAATCACCAAATACCAATGGGAGAAAGCGAGATTGCGAAAACCGGAAAAATTAAAAGACAAGCTGCAGACATTAAGAAGCATGCTTTATCTGATTCACCGGCGATACGAAGCAACAATAGCGATATCAAGCCACAGAATGCCATTAAATAAATTGTTTCGTAACTCAATAACAGCAGAGTCCATTCCCTTTCCTTCTCCAGAAATAAGAGATCTAATTATTAAGAGCTTTGTACATTTTTCTAGTCCCAGAAGGGGGAAATGCCAGGTATAATTTTTAGCCATTATTAAACTCGAAACTGTTGAATTTTAAGAGAGGGTTTGAAGTCGAAATGAAGTTGAAGACATTAACTTCTCAACTTGTTTATTTTCCTTACTATCTAATAAGATGACACCTTCTATTTTGGAAATATTTTCTTATTTTGATTCAAATGGAAATCCATGGAATGCTTGACTTATCTACGTATTCGAAGTCATTTTATTATTGAATTATAAATGTTACGGATGATTTATTTTTTGTATACAACTATCAAAATTCGATTAAAAATTCGCACAGCGTACGGGCAAATAGGTTAAGGCGTTAATTGTATGATTCAATTGTTTTAAATTAAAATAAATTTTTAGCAACCATGTTTTATTAAATTAGTGAACATATTATTGAGTGAGAAATAAAAACAATTGATATAAAAGAAAATTTTAATAAATTCATAATTAGATCAACAAAGAAAATTTCTATTTTAGTTACTTTTTATTAAATAATTGCAATTCATATAAATAATTTATAGAGAAATTAGACCTGGCCAAAACAAAATCAATCGTATCCGTATCCGTTAAAAATTAAAACTGACCATACTGCGAATGCGTGAGTTTTCAATGCTATTTGGGGTAAAGCGAGACCGATAGAATTTTTTTTAAATTTACCTTAATTCTTCTTTGTTTTAATTCAAAATAACTTCAAAATGATCCTGACAAATAAATTAATTAGCAACGTTTAGTTATAAAAGGATCAAACACCAAAAAAATAAACAGAATCGTTTGAAATAATCGGTCGAGAATAATCTGTCATGTTAAATCTAACCTCATTAGAGTGGGAAAACATGAACTGAAGTCTTTCTAATTTTTCAGTGGAAAAATCAAGATTTTTGGCAATTCAATTAATTAATACAAATTGATCAAACTAATGGATTAATATTTGAGAAAAACTTTTTTCAAATCCAGTAAAAAGTTACAGAGATAATTGAGCTGAGAAGATGATGAATAACTAGGTTCAAGATGCTTTAAAACAATACAATTTGAATCTATTTTATTCTGACTCTTGATAGACGAAAATAAATTGAAACAAATATCAGAAAAATTCAAAATCAGATAAGTGATAGTTTCCGCTGAAGAAGTTTGATCACAGAAGGAAATAAATCTTGGAAATCCAAGGGCGAAATTCTGTATTCGGTAAAGATAATGGTCATAAAATTAGTCACAAAAGACAAATGTACCTGTCTGTCTGTAGGTGAACTAATGACTGCAGTAGAGTATATAAAAAGATTACAGGGTACTCATGATTTGCTTGGAATGATACAAAAAGAATGCTTTAAATTGTCATTGAAAGGTAAGAGTAAAGTTATATCAAGTTAATAAATACTTGTCTTTGATTTGAGTGGAGGACCACGTTGGTCTGTTGGTAACCTGACTTGAAACCCTAAAGGTTCAGTTTCGAGTCCCGATTCCATAGAAGAACCGTCGTTCAAGGGGATCGGTTTCATGTTAAATATTTCAAGGCTAAACATCCTCTCTCTGGTGTGGTGTGGAGAAGAGGTTCTAGCTCTTATATCGACCTTTTTATCTGATCCCTGTTCAAAATTATGAGGTCTATCCCAAAATAGCCCTAGTGTTGCTTTACAACAGCACGTTAATATAACTAAAGTGAATTAAATTAAATTGAGTGAATATTTCTGGTATTAAAATTATTTATTTTGGAATTTATTGGTAAAATAGAGGGGTAATGGTAAATAACGTGCGGCTCGAATGATTTGTAGTTTGAATGAATTTCAAACTGTTCTGTTGTTGTTTGACTTCAATTCTTTAATTTACTATGAATTGAATTGTGTTGTCTTATTTTATATAATTAGTCTTATTTTATATAATTAGTCTTATTTTATATGTCTTATTTTATATTTCAAATCTAAAATTTGCCTCGAAATAGCAGAATGTAGAGAGCTACAGGAGATTCAAAGATCTGTGTCTAATTCGAATTAACCCTCAGGTGTTCCAATTTATTAATTTGTCATTTCATTTAAAAATAAAACCAGTTTGTAGGGTTACATTTCTATTTCGAATTAATCTTATGCAGCTTCAATTCTGTAGCTTTCCACATCATATCAGTACGAACGATACTACAAGAGGTTCGAAAGATTTATTTCTAATTCGAATGAATCCTCAAGATACTTGAATTTTTCACTTTACAAGATGGCAGGAAGATTGGTTCTCAAGAAATTGTAGAGATTCGTTTGTATTTCGAATGGATCCTATGAGCACTTAAGTTTGAAATGAGAAAGCCACATCTCGCTGGAATTTGTGAAATTATTATAGAACATATCAACATGAGCGAAAAAATAATAAAATAATAATACAAATTAACCTATCGCCCTTAATGGGCACATACATCCCAGATGTAACATTTTCTTGTCGACTGAACATTTTTGTTCCACTTCAACAAGGTTTATTGCTATATTCCGTGTTTATAAGGATGCCGTTCTGATAAAGTAGTAACTGTAGAACGGAAGCAAAAAAGAAGGTACTCTGCCCTGAAGCTATCTCCCATTACAATAAATATATGAATGGGGTAGGTCGATATGATCTAATGGCCATGGTAGAAAATCAGACAAGTGGTGGAAAAAAGTATTCTGCAAATTAGTTATGATTTCTGTTGTGAATTCATGGATTGTGAAATGGGCAATAAACGTGTTCCATCATTGACCTTTATGGTTTCTTTGACAGAACGACTCATCACCCACGGCAGAAGTAAAACTTAAATGAAACGAACAAGGAAATATGGTCGACCATGAAAGTCGGGGCGAAAGGGTTAATCTTTAACCCGTCAGTAACACGAGAACGGGCATGGGGTGTCAGCACACCCCAAACATATTAAATGGCATAAATGCGAAATTTTTTAAATATTTGAATTCCTAAGAAAATTTATGATAATAACACTTTTTTGCGAGAAAAATGATATCTAATATGTTAAATTATCGTAATTTTCAAAATTATTACTGTATAAATTAAAAGCTCTTACCGTTTTTGTCTCAGTACGAAAAACGGAAATTTTCCCCTTTAGCACTTACTGATTTTTCTCTACAATTTTTATTATAATAAAAATTGTACATTATTGTAAATTTAAATACTCATAATAAATAATTTTCTTAATAATTGAGGTGTACATGGATCTGAAACCTAAGACTTTTGTAGTTATTACATACAGCTTCAATTTCTGAGTGTCCTCGACATATATTTCTGTCGCACCTGACACACATGGTTTTCGATTTAATATCCTTGTTTCTTGGACACAAATAGCATCGTCCGTGACTCGGCTTTCTTTATACCTTTTCCGATAAAAAAAACTAGTGTGGTCGCAAACTTCCTCTAAAGAATCGCATTCTTCTTCTAATTCAGATTGTTGATCATTGAATAAGTCATCATTATCTGAATCGTTTAATTCTTCTTCGATATTCTTTTTATCTGACGAAATCTCCTCTGTCATCTCCTGAAGTCTGTTTATTTCTTGCCTATACGTCAAACATAGAAAAGACTGAACAGAACGACTGGAACAAGCCATGATTTCGCACTGAAAAATACTAACACGAGCGCGCGCACGGTGTGCCCGCACACCCGAAAATCCTTCTATCAGACTAAAATGGAGTCTGAATTCGTCGTTTTCAGACTCTATGCATGGAAAGTGACCTTAGGGGCAGGTACTGATGGACCAGACCATTTCGGTTTAAAGAGACAGACAGCAGAGGAATATTTTGGGCGCGGGTTAAGTTTGAAAAAAAAAGAATGATATTATTTAAGAATCCCTTCATTCCACAACCGTACTTTGCACAGTGTTCTCAGGCTGAAAGACAGTTCTAAATGATGACCTGCGTTAACAATGGGTGTGCCTGTCTTACTTTTTTTTAACTCTTAGCCAAAGTCTTGAAAGATCTCTCACTATTTTAAGACCTTCCTACCACCACTGAATTAAAGGAATTATTATATGTGGATTAAAGAAATTACATTTAACAGAAAAAAAGCACTTGAGAAAACAGTCAGTAGCACTCTTTCCTCAAGGCTAACACGTAGGCTTCAAGAAAGTTCTAAATAATGACCCGCATTCACAATTTTTGTATTTATCCTTCTTTTAGTTCTACTCGCTCTCGTCTGAAGTGAAGGATCTCTTTATATTTTAAAACTTCCTACAGCCACATAATTAATAATGAGAAGATCTGTAATGTGGATTAAATAAATTATATTTAAAAGAAAAAAAACACTTCAGAAAACAATGAAATTTAAAATAAATCTGGAAAAAAATATTAAATTGCATTCATAGAGAGCATAACGTTGCAGCAGAATAGAGAAACTTAATTATCTTTTATGCCATTAAAAATGAGTCTTATTATTACTTTGACATATTTTAAAGTAATTTGCTGAAATACTTAAATACGATGTAGGATTTAAAAAAAGATTTATGTAAATATATGTGAATTTAAAATAAATTTTTTTTGCATGTAAAAACATTAATTAGAGAATTAGAGTAGTTTTTAATTATTTAATTAGATAATTCTTCTAATTCTTCTTCTAATTAATTTATCCACCTAATGAGGCCAATCAGGACTAGAATTAATGTGATTTCTCCGTTCTCTGGACATTCTGGATTAGAGTCCTGATTCAGGCATGGTTATTCTTCACACTATGTTCTTTCTACCAGTTAAATGTGTGAAAAAATACCCTTGAAAAAGGGGTTGAGAAAGTAAATATGTGAGTATAGTCTTTATATGAGCTAGAAATCAAATTTCTGTCTTCGGCTATTCAGGGTCTTTACCCTTAGGAGTTATTGCCCCTTCCTTTTTTCGTGATAACGTGGCTCCAACATCATCATGAGCCACCCAATGAATTTCTTATAAATTCTACAAAAATGGATATTCTTAATAGATACATTATTTATATGATGTATCTATTAAGATTATCCATGACTTGTGTTTGAGAAGAATATCCATGAGAGAAGAATATTCATGTTTGAGAAGAATATCCATTGTGTTTGAGAAGAATATCCTTGTTAAGAATATCCATGACATGAGAATGTTTTGACTTGTTAAATTGATGATGATGACGTATCCGCTTTACAACAGGAGGAAGGGGGGCAGTAGCTTTTAAGGGTAAGCACACCTGAATACTTAAGGGCGGGAATCTGACTTTTAGATCATATGAAGATGACGCACACTTATCACATTCGCTTGAATAGTACTTTTTTAGAGGGAGGCATATTCACTGACCTCAAAGATAGAACTAAAAAGAACAACCATGTCTCGACCTGGACGCCCAGATAAAGAGGAAGACGGGCTACCTCTGTGTCAGGACATTGGTATATTCTAAATTATAGCTCAAAATTAATAAAGGATTTCCTTGCTTAAGATAGTTAAAACACCTGATAATAAGAGAACGTGCTTTTTTCTCGAAGAAGAATATTACCTTTCCAACTACGATGAAAATTCAAGAAATTTTAATTATGCTTTATATAAACTTTATATAATATCCAGTCAAAATTTCCTTTTAAATATAGAACTGGAATTATAATCTGCTCATAAAATTTTATCCGCTTTTATCATTTGCTTCCTGAACATAAAGTATAAGATGATTTCATTAACCCTTCTTTGCATGATTTTTTCATTTTTAAAAAATAATCAGGGTGATGTAATTAAGGCTCTAGATTAAAGGAAAAATATTTTTAAAAAAATCTTGGTGTAAATAAAAATATGTATAACGTAAAAAAACAATATGATGGAAATTTACATCATCATGCATTGTCACATATTTAGCTCAGTACTAAATAAATAAAAAAAAATTCTTTACTAAATCTTCTTTATTCTGTATGATAATTTAATTAATTAATTATTATTAATAATGAATTAATTTCCATAAAACAATTTAAAATCTCGCTCATTTCTTCCAGTCACAACAAACAGCGGAATGACAAGTTGTAGTCCTGGTAATTGACAGTGACGTTTGCTATTTTTTGACAACTGCGTTTTTTTGTACGCAATAGTCGCTTAAAAAGTTGCCAGCAACAACAAATTTAAAGTACAAGGATTTTGAGTACCTTTTTTTGTTGACTAAATATTATGATGAAAATTTCCATCATCATGCAAAGAATAGTTAAGTGAGCTTAGTGACTTTCTTGAAAGAAACAGTTAAGAAATCTATAAATTTCACCTTTTAACTGGCGAATTTCCATGATGAAATCAGGAAAAAGGGATTAAATTCTATCACTGCAAAAGAAGGAAAGACAAATATTTGTACTTCTTTTTTTCACTTTTAAGATTATTCAGGAAAAAAAAGAATTTAGTTTTTGTGCTTTTTTTGTGATTACGCTAAATATTAAAGTCTGGACAGCATAGAAAAGAGCATTTCAAAATCTTGTGAGGAACAGATTACGATTATTTCAGCTAGGTTAAAGTGATGGAGTTTTGTTGTAAAAGCTTCCTTTTCAATTTCAAGTGTTAATGGATAGTTAATATAAGTATATTTTGAGATAAGAAAAGTAATTTTGTGGAAGTCTTCGAATCTATATTCAGAAATAGTCTGATTTTCTCTAGGATATTTTGTTAAGAGTATAAAAGGAGAAATTGTTTTAAAAAATGACAAAATTATAAAAGAAAATGAAGAGTAAAATTGCCTCGAGGAAATAAAAATTTTAAATTACTTGATATCATGATTTTGTCAATTACTCTAGTTTCATACGAAATAAAAGTCTATAAAACACAATTTTTAAATATTATTTTTGTCTGTAAACGTAATAATTATTGTCACTTTGAGCTAGAAGGATAAATCTTTGATAAATCGATCATTATCCGAAATCTGGGAATTTCTATTAAAATTTGAAAAATTCATTCAGCGAAAGTCTGTCTTTCCGAATATCCAAAAATAAAAAAAAGCTCAATAACTAATATCATAAAATGTTAGCTTGATTAAATTCGGTACATAGATTCGGTATCTAAGATGTATCAATCTCAAATTTGTGTATAAATTTATCGAATAGATAAAAATTTGCCCATCTATCTACACTTTTGAAAAAAAAGTAAACACAGTAATTCAAAAGCTTTACAACTTAGTTTAATGGAATTTGACTTACAGGTTTAGGATCTAAAATGCAAATATTTTTTTAAAAAATCAGATTTTCAAATAAAGATATCGAACTGTTGATCATGTCTGTGCATTCGCACGTCAGTAAACGTGAGAACTCAGAAATTGAATGACTTAAAACATGTTGAATGCAGCAAGCCATAGTTTGTCACATTTGATTTACCCAATATTGACATGATTCAAATATTAATATTACTCCGTTGAAAAAAAGGATCAAAAGTAAATATTTGTGTTTCCGGTACTTATGCATTAATCGTATGTCTTTGAGTAACCTCCGAAAAATCGCCAAATATCTCTAATAGACGGTTTCGTAATTATTTTCCAACCGTTTTAATTGCTTAATGCAGTGATATTTCTTTTGTTTACTTCGATATACACAACTCTCATATGCATGTATCTGAAAATAAAAACATACAGTTTTCGGCGTTCATGGCTTTGTCGTAGATCCCCAGTTTTACAAAAGAAGAAATAAATAAAACATTTATTAAAGTGTGTGTACTTTAATGGATTTTGCTGACATTAGAGTTTAAATTAAAAGCGACAATTTGAAATACCGGTTCTCAAATTCAGTATTTCCAAATATCTAGTCTTCGAATGTTTGACAAAAAATGCAATAGGAAAACATATTTAATTTAATTTATATCCAATAACAATAAACTAAATCAATATCAAAGTCAAGATGTTAAAAATAGATACTAAGAATTTCATATACTTATTTTATTTACCCAAAATAATAAAAAAAAACTAAAATTAAAATTTTAAATAACATTTATATTATTTTCGCTATTTTTAATTTCTCCTAAGAAAATAGAATTTCAAAATTATAAAATATTCACTGTGAGGTGGCTTGTTCTTATTTCGGACACAGCATTGCCTGAATTGGTAAATACTCGTTCGCTAGCTACTGAGCTGGGTTTTATAGATTTCATGGCATCGAATAACAAACCTAAATTTTTTTTTGTTCTTTTATTCGTTGCTCCAAAAAATGAGAATTCAAATTTCATTCTGTGGATTTGTAAGTTTTTCTTCAAGAAACTTATAATTTCTTATTTGGTGACTTCTTTAAAAAAGTATTACTCTCATGAGTAGTTTCTTCGATTTGTTCTTCATCAGAGTTGGTTTTCAACTAAATATTAAAAAATTTATATATTCTATAAATACCTTTCCATATAACTTAATGAGTTCCGTTATTTAAACTAAGAAAGAGCACTAGGTTTCTTCTTTTCTGAACTAGAAATGCTTTGGGGATTTTGCAAACGCAGCAAAAGAGATTCTATTTCTGCTTGCATTCTTTTTTAAATTCGTTCTTCTAAAGCATATAATAATTTCAAACTTATTTCAGTGTTTAAATCTTTTAGTTCATTTAACATAAATTTATATATACCTTCACTTGTGGATAAATTGGCATCTCGTCACTCTAAGCCTTCATTTGTAACACGACTTTATGAAGTTCTAAAAGTTTAAAATATTAAGCCTCTTTCCACACATAAATAATCAATATTATTTAATACTAAAAAAACACATTCTTTTACTGCCAGAAATCTTGTAATCGTGCCATCTATATTATTTCACCTTTTTTGCAAAACAATGAAAAAAAACCAGTGTTTACAGTCCGTTGCATAGAATGAATAGAAAATCAAATATGTTTGAAATTAATTTTTGCGTAATAATATAAATTCTTTAAACCCATTTCCTTTATTTAAAAACCTGTTTTCAAATTAAGAAACAAATTTCAAAAAAAAAAAATGCAAATGATAATAAAGTAATGAATTTACATTTGGAAAAATGATTTTGAAAAACTGGCAAAAACTAGTTGACCTTGTGAATGGAATTTTTAAAAACAAACTTATAATGAATTAATCTTCCAGAAATTGGAAATAAAAGTTAGAAAAAGTAACAAATAACCATAAAAAATGCCCTTTTTTATTAAATTTGATGAATTTTACTATTGGAATTAATCAGGAAACATTTTCCACTAAAATGAAACAGTCGTAGAATCTAATATTGCTACAGCAACATTTATATTTGTTTAAAAAATATTTTTTGAAATATTCTTTACATAATTCCATTTTAATATTCCAGCACTTTTAAAATATTTGATAAATATTGGGCTTTCCACATTATCTAATAAACAGTGAGTTCCCTTATAGTTAAACCCCCAGATAATGCAAGCAGAAATCAAAGTTATAAAAACTGCGATAGTTTGAAAACATGAGAAAAATTCCTTAATCAGATAAGAAATTAAAGGATATTATTTTCCTAGCGAGAAACGGATGAATGCAAAAGTTACAATATAAACGCAAGAATGCCACTTCGCAAATCGTTTGGCATTCTAAATAACAATGGAAACCATTTTCATCTGTTCATTAAATCTTATCACCAAATGCGATACTGTTTATTTCGTCTTTATTTTTTTAAGAAGAGAAAATGTTGACCTCCATTTCCGCCATTTTTAAACACAGACTCCTTTCTATGAATTCAAAAAAAGAATAAATTCTAAAAAAAA